>SJYC01101424.1:0-10170 GCA_006408675.1 Madoqua kirkii
GGGCGGCGGGGGCGGGGCCGGGGGCGGGGCCCGGGCGGGGGGCGGGGCGCGCCAGGCGCGGCCACTATAAAGGCGGCTCCCACGCCGCCGGAGCGCATCGCTCACTCTTGCCATTCATTGCTCGAGCGTCGTCTCCCTCCAACTGTCAAGCTGGCGAACATGAGGAGCCCGGGAGAGGTGCTGAGAGAGGGCGAGCTGGAAAAGCGAAGCGACAGCCTGTTCCAGGTGTGGAAGAAGAAGCGCGGCGTGCTCACCACCGACCGCCTGAGGCTGTTCCCCACCGGCCCCGGCGCGCGCCCCAAGGAGCTGCGTTTCCACTCCATCCTCAAGGTGGACTGCGTGGAGCGCACCGGCAAGTACGTCTACTTCACCATCGTCACCACCGACCACAAGGAGATCGACTTCCGCTGCGCGGGCGAGAGCTACTGGAACGCGTCCATCACGCTGGCGCTCATCGACTTTCAGAACCGCCGCGCCGTGCAGGACTTCCGCAGCCGCCGCGAGCGCGCTGCGGCCGCTGCAGCCGCCGCGGAGCAGGAGCCCGAGGCCGGGGCGAGCGGCCAGTCCTAAGTCCCGCCGTGGTGAGTGCCGCACGCGGTGGTGGGGGAGGACGATTTCAGTCTCCGACGTCGGGTGGAGGTCCTGCCCCGTCTAGGTGTCAGGAGGGGACCGGGTGCCGCGCCATCGCCTGGGGCGCGCAGCAGGAGATATCGCTTTCACCTTCGTTGTAGGGGCCTCGGGATACCAACAGGCTGGACCCTGGCTGGCTCAGCCCCCGGGCTCGGGCACAGCTCCCTGAATCCTTCTCTCTCCACAGGACCATGCCTATCGTACCATCGAGAACCCAGAAGATGCCCGGGGAGACAGGAGCCCCGACAGCGCCTAATTGCTGACCAGGGCAAGGACAGAGCCCGGTGCCTCTACTTCTCACACAGTGACCTTTCCGTGCTGATTCACTGAGCCTCACAGAGCCCGCTGTGCGGGGAAGCTAATTATTAGCTGTCTATGTATTTATTTCGATGGTACTTGTATCCAAACCATCCGTCTTAACATTTGTATTCCGCCCCATTCCAATAAATCACTTGATTCATTCTCTTTTCTATCAGCAAGTGTGTGATGCAGTGAGCTTTATGTGGGAGGGGAGTCGGGGGTCCCTTCAGTGGGTGGTGTTGGGGGGAGCGGCCACCCCAGGTGTCGGTCGGAAGGGCAAGGAAACACGCTTTGAGTGCTCTGGTCATCTCCCAGACCCTGGTCACACTCCCAAGGTGGGGGAGTGCTCCCCGGGGGCCCTGGCTCACTCCGGGTGTGAATGGGGAGGCTGGGACCCTGCTTGCTGACCAACTGGCCCTGTGTGGCCCGTGTACCTCCCCATCCAAGCGGTTCTTGTGTGCCTGACCTCAGCTGCCCCCTCCCGCCCCTTCTTGCTCACCTGCCCATCCCTGAAAGGAAGACCTCAGGCCTCTGACTGCCCACCTGCTGCTCTCCTCTCAACCCCACCCCGGGCTGGACCAGCTGTCAGGCCCTGCTGGCCCGTACCTGACGCATTGGGCCAGCGAGGCGGCCAGTGCTTCTGGGCAAACGGGAGAGCAGTCTGCGCCCTGGGCAGGAGGCTAAGGCCTCCGAGGGGCCCGAGATGTGTCATCAGGAGGGAGGCCTGAGATTTCTGGCCAGTGGGCAGCTTCCGCCCTTCCAACTCTGAAAGTGGGGTGTCCAGGGTTGCCCCTCAAGCCTTGGGATGGGGAGGGGAGATGTGTCCCTCCACTTAGAAGTTCTGTTGGTGATGAAGAAGCCAAGGATGGAAGAACAAGATGGGACGCCTATCCTGGCCTGGCTCGGGCATTTTCACATCACCGTTGTGACTGGAGGGAGCCAAGTGTGGGGGTGGGAGATGCCGAGGTGGGAGCAGTGAAGGGCCCCAGTTGGGCCTTAATGTCGGTCTTACCCTGGACTGGGGCGGGGGCCACCCTCACAGGCTTCCTGACTCACTGGGTCCCTGGGGTCAGGCTTGGGGGGGGGGGAGTCCTGCTGGGAGGCTGGGTGCTGGGTCCAGAGAAGAAACCATTCCTGCGAGGAATGTTTTCCTCCACAACAACACTGTGAGGCCCCAGGGCAAATGGGAGGGGGCTCCTCCGGAAAGGAGAGGCAGCTCCAGGGCCCCTACTGACCTAGGATCACCTCCGTCCTGCGCCACCCTGCAGATCTCTCCCGCCAGAGCCTCTGGTGAATGACGGAAGTCAGGGAGTGAGGCCCCAGTGCCTCACCAATTCCTGGTGGGGCTCATGGTGGGGGGGTGGGGGGGAGGGGTCTGACCTGAGCCCTGGGGCTGGGAGAGTGTATGTGTGTGTGTGTGTGTGTGTGTGTGTGTGTGAGAGAGAGAGAGAGAGTGTGTGCATGTGTGTGGATCTCGGCTCTCGGAGTCTCCTCCAGGAAGGGCCACGGAATATTCCAAGTTTAATAGCTTTTGTTAAAAGTAGCCTGTGGGGGAAGGGTGGCCTTCCTGGTCTCAAGGGCGTCTGCAGACACCCGACAAGGTTGTCCTCTCCACACTGGTTCTCTGGTTCTTGGCGTGGCAGGCCTCCCTGTGTCTGCTGCCCTTTTGCCGTGGGACTTGGGCTGGAGGTGGGGGGCGGCAGAGGAACAGCTCTCCAGTTCTCAAGCCTGGAGGCCTGGCTCTCTACCTGTTGGGCTCCTCAACATGAAACAAGGGTTCTCTTCTTCGAACTCTCCCCAAGCCTCAAATGCCTGACCTTTTAAAACGACCCTGTCCTCTTTCTGTTCACCAGTGGAAGCAATTTCAAGGGCTATGGAGGGTGTGCAGGCAGAGTGTGCTTGGCAAGGGGTCGGCACTGGGGCTGCAGGTGAACAGAGCTCCATCTCCAGGGGTGTGGGCAGAGTCATCTGGACGGCAGCAGGAAGGATTCCTTGCTGGCTTGGGTGGTGAACTCCAGGGCCAGGACCCACCTCACGCTAGGATACTCTTGGGCGATTCTTCTCTCCCTGGACCCCTGGGCCCAGCTGCAGGCCCTCTCCTCCAGGAAGCCCTCCAGCCTCCAAGGCAGCATCCTACCCCCTCCCTAGATCCCCTGTCCAGCAGGCAGGAGCCTGCAGAAATCAGGCTGCGAGAGGTCCCAAGGGAGTTTATTGCCAGTCTGCCTGGGGGCCAAGGTCACTGGGCTTTGTCCATCTTCTGGGGCACAGGCTGCCTCCAGAGGACCAGGAGGACGATGAAATTGACGGCGAACTGCACGTGGCCGAAGACGGGGACACCGAAGCTACGGTACAGGAGGCCACCCAAGGTGGGCCCCAGGGTCCGCGTCAGCGGCTGCACAGAGGCGCAGAGGCCCAGCATGGTTCCTGTGCGGTGGGGGGGAGGGCGGGTCAAGTCCAGCCTGGCCAGTCCCCGGAGCATCACTGCCCCAGCGGCCCACGTCCTGGACACAGCCCAGGCCTCCCCGTCCCGCCGTCCCCCGCTCCGCGCCCCAGCTCGCTCCACCTGGCCTGCCTGCCGGTCTGCTCCCTGCAGGCCACGCGTGGAGAGCGCTGCGGCCTCCAGATATGGTGCCTCTGCCCTGCTCCAGAAAGTGCCCCAGCACAGGAGGGGCTGGGAGCAGGGCCCCAGGTTGTGGGCCAGGCGCCCCCCACTCCCAGTCTGCCAGGGCCACAGCACCCCAGTCCAGCTCGGCCCAGACTGCAGAGGGCCCCCTGTGGGGGCTAGGCCACGATACACTCCAGGTCACCCGCGTGACCTTTACTGCCCTCGAGTAGACTGGAGGGAACACCTCCACAGGGCGGGGGAGGAGGCTCAGGTGCTCAAAGGACGCCCCCTTCTTTGCAGCTGCTCCCCAGGCTCACCTAGCTGCCTGAGCCCCTTCTACCTGACACCCCTACCTCTACCCTCCCGTTGTCAGCTGTGCCCTGTGCGGGCCACCAAGCAAAGTGGGCCCACTGGTCCAGGCTGCGGGCTCCTCAGAGGCTCCGCTCCGGCGCAGGAAAGCCCCGCCCGCCTGTGGACCAGGTGGGCGTGGCCTGGCGAGGCCCCGCCCAGGCTCAGGGTCCGCGTTGGGGGAATTTCAGAGCAGCCCCTCCCACCGCCCACAGGCCCTGCAGACAGCAGGGAGCAATTACCGCCCCCTCTGCCATCTCCAGTTCCCAGGCTGGCGCTGGGAACCAGCTCTGGCTCTTTCCGAGTTGAGGGGTGGTGCCCCTGGCACCTGGGCCCGCTCCTCTTGCTTCCTTGCAGGCCCTGCCCTCATCTCTCCAGGTCTTCCCCTCCTCCTGGCCTCTGGGCAGAGTCGGCTCACTGCCTCCAGGAAGCCCTCCAGGACCCGTCTAGCCTCCAAAGACTACAGAGCCACAGATCTAGGGGACCCTGGGGGTTTCCAAGGCAGCCTTGAGGAGACGCCTTGTCCGTCAGCCTCCCCACTGTCTGTGGGGCCTCTGAATCTGTCTGCCCCTCCTGGACACGCAGATGGATGTACAGACGGTCAGCTGGGGCCCTGAGCTCTCTGGCCCTGCTGCTGCAGAGACCTTTGACCACAGCCAGCCCACAGGAACCCCTGGCCTTGACCAGCACGATGCACAGGGCAGTGTGGGGCGGGAGCCTGGGGAGTGTCAGGTCCAGGGACCCCATCCCCCCAGTCCGGATTGGAAACTCCCCGGCCTCCAGAAGGAAGGCGGGCTGCAGAGTGGGCCGCGGGGGTGGGCCACGGGGGTCTGTGTCTGGGGGTGTCTGAGCCCCACTGGGGGGCCCAGGGGCTTCTTAGACTAAGGCTGCTGTGAGCCTTTGGTCACTGGTCCCTTGCCCGGCGCTGGCCCCACCCCCTTTGGCCTCCTGCCATTCTCTGCGCCTGGCCCTCTTCCTAACCAGCCTCTGCAGCAGCCTTTCTGAGCCTCACTCCACACCCTGGCTCAGCTGGGGCCGGCCTGGGATGCCATCTTTCCTCCCCTTTCTAGTGAAACCCTGTACATACTCCAGCCAAGCCAGATACCACCTCCAGGAAGCCCTCCTCCCTTCCCCCAGGCTGGCCTGGGGCTGATCAGCAGGGCCTGGTGTAGGGCTGGGTGGGCTGGGTGGCTGGCAGGATTCTCACCTGAACCCTCTTGTGGGCCGCCACCCTGACCCTGCTGACACAGCCCAGGCCTCCCCGTCCCGCCGTCCCCCGCTCCGCGCCCCAGCTCGCTCCACCTGGCCTGCCTGCCGGTCTGCTCCCTGCAGGCCACGCGTGGAGAGCGCTGCGGCCTCCAGATATGGTGCCTCTGCCCTGCTCCAGAAAGTGCCCCAGCACAGGAGGGGCTGGGAGCAGGGCCCCAGGTTGTGGGCCAGGCGCCCCCCACTCCCAGTCTGCCAGGGCCACAGCACCCCAGTCCAGCTCGGCCCAGACTGCAGAGGGCCCCCTGTGGGGGCTAGGCCACGATACACTCCAGGTCACCCGCGTGACCTTTACTGCCCTCGAGTAGACTGGAGGGAACACCTCCACAGGGCGGGGGAGGAGGCTCAGGTGCTCAAAGGACGCCCCCTTCTTTGCAGCTGCTCCCCAGGCTCACCTAGCTGCCTGAGCCCCTTCTACCTGACACCCCTACCTCTACCCTCCCGTTGTCAGCTGTGCCCTGTGCGGGCCACCAAGCAAAGTGGGCCCACTGGTCCAGGCTGCGGGCTCCTCAGAGGCTCCGCTCCGGCGCAGGAAAGCCCCGCCCGCCTGTGGACCAGGTGGGCGTGGCCTGGCGAGGCCCCGCCCAGGCTCAGGGTCCGCGTTGGGGGAATTTCAGAGCAGCCCCTCCCACCGCCCACAGGCCCTGCAGACAGCAGGGAGCAATTACCGCCCCCTCTGCCATCTCCAGTTCCCAGGCTGGCGCTGGGAACCAGCTCTGGCTCTTTCCGAGTTGAGGGGTGGTGCCCCTGGCACCTGGGCCCGCTCCTCTTGCTTCCTTGCAGGCCCTGCCCTCATCTCTCCAGGTCTTCCCCTCCTCCTGGCCTCTGGGCAGAGTCGGCTCACTGCCTCCAGGAAGCCCTCCAGGACCCGTCTAGCCTCCAAAGACTACAGAGCCACAGATCTAGGGGACCCTGGGGGTTTCCAAGGCAGCCTTGAGGAACGCCTTGTCCGTCAGCCTCCCCACTGTCTGTGGGGCCTCTGAATCTGTCTGCCCCTCCTGGACACGCAGATGGATGTACAGACGGTCAGCTGGGGCCCTGAGCTCTCTGGCCCTGCTGCTGCAGAGACCTTTGACCACAGCCAGCCCACAGGAACCCCTGGCCTTGACCAGCACGATGCACAGGGCAGTGTGGGGCGGGAGCCTGGGGAGTGTCAGGTCCAGGGACCCCATCCCCCCAGTCCGGATTGGAAACTCCCCGGCCTCCAGAAGGAAGGCGGGCTGCAGAGTGGGCCGCGGGGGTGGGCCACGGGGGTCTGTGTCTGGGGGTGTCTGAGCCCCACTGGGGGGCCCAGGGGCTTCTTAGACTAAGGCTGCTGTGAGCCTTTGGTCACTGGTCCCTTGCCCGGCGCTGGCCCCACCCCCTTTGGCCTCCTGCCATTCTCTGCGCCTGGCCCTCTTCCTAACCAGCCTCTGCAGCAGCCTTTCTGAGCCTCACTCCACACCCTGGCTCAGCTGGGGCCGGCCTGGGATGCCATCTTTCCTCCCCTTTCTAGTGAAACCCTGTACATACTCCAGCCAAGCCAGATACCACCTCCAGGAAGCCCTCCTCCCTTCCCCCAGGCTGGCCTGGGGCTGATCAGCAGGGCCTGGTGTAGGGCTGGGTGGGCTGGGTGGCTGGCAGGATTCTCACCTGAACCCTCTTGTGGGCCGCCACCCTGACCCTGCCCACTCAGCCCCCTGGCCACCCATCCTTCCCAGTGCCCACTTGGTCCCCACTCAGGGCAGCTGCTCTGCCCCAAACTGCTCATCAAGCTCCCCAGAGAGCAGGGCCGGGGAGACCCCCAGGGCCTGCCCTTCACCCTGCCCGGGGACCTCACTCACCCGTGTCTGAGGTCGAGACGGCCTTGGTCAGTATGCTGTCGGTGACCACGTTGAGGGCACACAGGCTGAAGACCAGGCCGGGCATCAGGAGGCAGAAGTGGAAGACGTTGGCCATCAGTGCCTGGCAGGAGGCAGGAGGGGCTGCGGTGACTGGGGGGGTTGCCCACCCCTGAGGTTCCGCTGAGGTGGTCCTGGGTGGCAGTTGGGGGCAAGAGAGCCCCGGGGCTCAAGTGCAGACTGGGCACCTAAGGAGGGTCAGTGGAGAGGGCCTGGGACCCTGCTCTCTTCAGGGATAGTGGGACAGAGGGGGGGCGGTCTCTCACCATAGCCAGTCCGACCACGCTGAAGACCAGCACGCTGGCCCGAAGCAGGGCTCCCTCGGAGAAGTGGCTGCTCAGCCGCCCGATGACCAGGCCCTGGATGACCTGGGTGAGGGCGAGAGGGCGGAGGTGGGCACGGCCGGGCCTGGGAGGGCGTCTGGGCTGCGGCTGGCTTGGGGGCCTCCGCTGCTGCCCACGACCCCTGGGCCCCTGCCACCAGCCCCAGCAGCGACAAGGCACAGGGCAGAGGGGCGAGCCTGCGACTCTATGATGGCCCCAGGGTTCTGGGGAGACGAGGCCTGAAGCCTGGGGGTCTCACACACGTGCACACACATGCACCCACCCACGCACACACATGTTCCGCATCCAGAAATAATTGTATCTCTGCTGTTTCAGGTGTGATGAAAGTGAAAGTGTTAGACGCTCAGTCGTGTCCGACTCTGCGACCCCATGGACTGTAGCCTGCCCCAGGCTCCTCTGTCCACGGGATTTTCCAGGCACAAATACTGGAGTGGGTTGCCATCTCCTTCTCTAGAGGATCTTCCGGATCCAGGAATCGAACCTGGGCCTCCTGCGTCGCAGGCAGCTTCTTTCCCGTCTGAGCCACCAGGGAAACCCTGAAAGGGCTGGCTAACTCCTGACAGGGATGGGGGAGGCCGTGACTACGCGGCGAAAAGCTCCCAGTGTGGCCCTGGGGCCCTGGGGAGACCCTCCCACGTGCCCTGGCCCACCACCACACTCCCTCTCGGCTCTCTGGTCTGGGAGCTGGGAGCTGCCACACATGGGGAGGCTAGGGCACGTGGGGGTGGGCGGCGGAGAGGGCTGGACTGGGACGTGAGCCAGGGCCTAGTGTCCATGCGGGGTCCTCCAGCAGCTGGCCCTGTCGAGGCGTGGCCCTGGCAGGCAGGCGCCTCGGCCTGGGCCAGCGGGCCGCTACTCCTATGACGACTGGGTAAACTGAGGCCCAGGGTCCCAGAGTGGGGTGGGGTGGAGCCCAGGCTGGTGGGCTTGTCCTGAGCCTGGGTAGGAGAGGAAGGGGCCACAGGCTCCCTGAGAGACCCCCCACTGTTGCTCAGCCCTCCACCTCCAGCTTTGTCCTCCTTGTCCTGCCTCCCACTGCCCCCCCACCAGCTCAACCCCAGGGTCAGCCAGCCAGGGGCTAGGTTAAGGTTCAGCTCCCCTTCCTGCTCTCAGCTCCTCCCCATGGGGGTGGGATGAAAAGCCCAGAGCGGGGACACCCTTGACACCTGGGCTGTGACTCAGAGGACAAGCCCAGCCCACAGGCCGTTCCCAGGCCGGGGTGAGGCTCCCTAGCTGGCCCCTGCCTCTTCCACCAGGCAGGCAGGAAGTGCCCAGGGGAACCGTGAGGCTGGAGCAGCGCCCACTGGAGCTGGGGGTCAGTGTCCCTCTGGACTGTGTGACCTGGGGTGGGGGCGGGTCCAGCCCCGGGGACCAGGAGGGAGCCCTCTCCTTGCTGCCTGCCTGGCATCATGAAACTGTCTCAAACCACAACCAACGGTGTCATTAAAAAAAAAAAAAATCCCACTTTCACACTTGCTTATCTTCATTTTGTTTGTTTAAAGGGAAGATCTACTTGACAAGTTTCTTTTAGTACTTGATACTCCAGAGGAAATCAACAAACCAGGAGAGACACTGAAATCTGTCTCTACTCTTCATACAGACTCCGAGACCAGGACCCTGATATGCTGGGAGTCAGCTGTCCGTTTTCCCATTAACTTAAAAAAAAAGCCTAAGCTTTCATGCCTTCCAGATTATTACATGAAACCAGAGTTAGTGAACTAGTAACTAGAGTTAGTCAGAAATTTCACTTTCTCTCAACTCTCCCACCTGGAGACCCTGTCCGCTCGCCCAGCCCACTCCCTGCCCGCCCTGGCCCGAGCGGCCACCGCCTCCCCAAGTCACACGGGCACAGGCACCCAGTTGCCCCTGCCCACCCCTGCTCTAACGCAGCCTAGGGGCGGGGGCAGCCAGCTGGTAAGACCACACCCAGCCTCCACAAGGCCCCGCCCACGGCGAGTACCTCTGAGTAAACCCAAGTCCTTCTTGGCTTTGCAGCCCATCCGGCTTGCAGGCCTTCAGAGCACAGTCCTCTCCCCGCCGACTGTCCGAGCTGCCCCTGGGCCTTTGCACCTGCAGCCCTTCCCTGCGTGAGGCTCTCTCCCTCCGGGCCTCCCCCTGGGCCACGGGAGAGCCCCCAGCTGGCTGGCCGCCTCACCGAAGCAGCAGTCGCTGTCCTGACAAGGGCCCAGATTCGCCTGGGTTTTGTCTCCCCGGACCCACCAGACGCCGAAGTGGTGGGGGCTTGTCTCCGTTCCCCCACAGGACACAAGCTGCATCCCTGCAGTGCCCTAAGGGCTCAGTGGGGGGCCCTCCAGGAGGGTTCTCAGGGACAGAGAGCGGAAAGCGCCCCCCAGGGGAGGAGAGTGAGTGCCATCCCTTCCAGGTTTGGCCCACCTGGGCTGTCCTCACTGAGATCCCAACCCCAAGGACCCCCACACGCAGGGAGCTGGGGGCGTGGTGAGCCCCTCGGTGGGGCAGGAAGAGCTGTGCCGGGGCAGCCTCAGCAGGGCGGGTTCCCCTCCCTGGACCCCCGGTGACCAGGCCTACCCTGGACGGGATGGAGGTGACAGAGGCCCTCTACAGACACAGCTCAGGGCCTCAGCTGCTCCACCTTCGCCCGCAGGACTGAGGCTCCCCCGCACCCAGCCGCTCTGCAGGCTGCCCCTCCCCAGGCCCCTCTTCCTGATGGGCCTGTGCAGGCCCCTCTTCCTGATGGGCCTGTGCAGGCCCCTCTTCCTGATGGGCCTGTGGGAGGGTCCCCAGGCCGCACCCAGGCTCCTCCCGGCCCCCCCCGCCC
>SJYC01101425.1:0-24284 GCA_006408675.1 Madoqua kirkii
TGCTGGCTGCTGGGGGCGGAGGGCTCACGCCTCACACTGGCTGCATCCCGAAGGGGCATACCTGGGGGCCGTAACTGGCCAGGTGCGTCTCGTGGGGACGCCCCTCTGGGACACGCCTTGCGTGCATCTGGACCCGCGCACCTCCTGGGGCTCACTTGGCAGAGCTCACCTGGCAGGGTGGTCTGGGTGTGGGCGCTGGCCCCCTTGGTGCTGGCTGGGATACAGGTGACGCTGAGGAGGGCTCCCAGGAGGGTGACCACAAAGGCCACAATCACCGGACATTGAATCCTGGGGGGGCACCAGTGGTCACAGGGGCTCAGGCTCCAGGGCGAGCGGGCCCCCGCCCCTTCAGCCGCAGTGGGGCTTGGACAGCTGGTTCTCAGCTCGCACCCCACGCCTCACACCTCCCCAGGCTTCGGTCTGGAGGGCGGGACACAGGACCCTGTCTCTTATACACATCTCCCCGGCCCATCTCGGCAGGCCCACCCTCGCCCTGCACCAGGCCCGAGGCTATCAAGGTCCATCCCTGGGGGTCTCAAGGGGTCTGCTGACTTCAGCCGGGGCCTGGCCTTGGTCTCCTGGCCTCAGGGAGCCCAGGACGAGCTCAGGCCCCCAGCACGCTGCGGTGGCTCTTTATTGTACTTGTTTGAAATATATGTTTTGAAATTTAAAAACCTGTCATTCACTCATTTTTGGCTGCAGCACACACATGCGGGATCTCAGCTCCCGCACCCAAGGATCCAACCTCGCCCCTAGAGCACAAGCCTGGGGTCCTAACCGCTGGACGGTCAGGGGCGTCCGGGAGGGGCCGTTTAGAGCACGGCTCCAGTGGCCCCCAGAGCATCTGTGGTGTTGTTTTCTGTTTATCTAATTCCCCCACCAGCCTGGCACTGCCCAGTCCACGCAGCTAGGCCCACTGCGCGGTGGGGGCTGGCCCCTCCCCGGAACGGCTATTTCAGTCCGAGGTCTAGCCCAGCCCCAGGCCCAGAGGCTCGGGCGGCAGATGGCCTGGAGGTGCTGGGACCGCCACCCGCTTCCGGAGAGGTTCAGCGCTCCCTCCGCTGTCCGCCAGATCCCAGAATAGCCCCTCCCGCGCGCCGGCTGTCAGGCAGACGTCCCGGGGGGCGGCAGGCTCGTCGCCACCTGTCCCCACCACGGTCGCACCGCCGGTGGGCAGGCATGGGGCACGCAGAGCCCGGCCGTTCTCCTGATCACATGCCCCCCATGGGGGTCCACTCCCCACCTCCAGCTGGCCTGGCACCGCGGGTACCCTAGTGGACGCGAGGAGGGGCGTGGGCCTCTGATGTGCTTCCTGATGGGAGGTTGAGGGCTCGCCAGCCCCCAGTGTGGATGAAGCTCCGCTCTCCCATCTCAGATGGGACCCCCCTGGGCAGATGGACGGGCAGAGTGCGTGTGTGCGCGCGTGCTAAGTTGCTTCAGTCGTGTCTGACTCTGTGCAACCCTATGGACCACAGCTGGCCAGGCTCCGTGGGATTTCCCAGGCAAGGATGATGGAGTGGGCTGCCCTCCTCCAGGGGCCTGCCCGACCTAGAGGCCAAACCTGCGCCTCTTATGCCTGCCGCATTGGCAGGCGGTTCTTTCCGTTAGTGCCATCCGTAAGGCTGGGGCAGGCGGCACACGGGTGCAACGCAGGTGTGGGAGCCGTGAGCAGGGAGCGGGGACAAGCCAGAAGCGAAGGTGGACGGAGTGCCCGAAAGGTGGGCACGAAGGATGGCTCCCGTGCTGCTCAGAAGCTGAGGGGCTGGTCTGCGAGGCCCTAGGACCCTGGGGGTGCAGGGAGCCCACCCGCCCGGTGCACCTGGCACCCACTCACCATCTGGAGGACCCCAAAGAAGGACATGAGGTAGCCGGCCTGGGCGGCCTCCAGCTGGAAGAAGTCCATGGAGATGATGGAGAACATGACCATGAAGAGCCCTGGGTGGGCAGGGGTCAGGGGTCAGGAGTCAGAGGTCAGTGGTCAGGGCTGTGCAGCCGTGCCTGTCTATCCCCTTGACAGTTGGCCCAGCGGGGCACCAGGGGCCTGCCCACGGTGACTGGCTCAGGAAGGACCGATGTGAGCCTTCCCTGAGGTCCTCCCTGGCGGGTCTGCCCCTTGGGACCGCTGTGGGCGATTACTGAGAATGTCACGGAGTTGCCCTTGCCCAGGGTGGGCAGACCCCAGGCCCTCTGGAGGGGTGAGGGGATGGGAGACCAGGGGGCCCGGGCATGCACAGTGGGAGGGTTTGGCCCCAGAACTGAGGTCGATGACCTGGGTTCCCCTCACCGTGCCCCCCTGAGTGTTCTGGGGGCAGGTGACGTGGGAGGGGCTCCCCTGATGGCAGGGGGGGGCATTTCTGCAGAGGAGGAGTTAACCCTTCAGCGCCCACGTGGGAACACCTGAGCACCCGTGAGCAAAGCCACACAGGTGCTCTCTGCAAGGCTTCCTGGGTCGGAGGACCCCCAACACGGGCTCGGAGGGGCCGCTCCTGGGCCTGACTGTGCTCAGGGGTGGCCTCGGGCCCCTGGGAAGGGATGCAGGGGTGGGTGGAATGCGTGTGTCCTCCTGCAGACCCACTGTCTTCTCTCAGACTGTCCCGAGGGCAGCGAGAGCTTTCGTGAAGCAGGGGTGACTGGGGCCTGAGGTGAGGGGGAGACCCTCAGTCTGTCCTCTCCTGGGCCCGGGCGACCAGGCCTGCACCCACCGGTGGGCCGTGCCCTCCCTGGGACGGATGTGTGCCTGGGGCCCAGGGGGGCTTGGAGCATGAGAGGCCGGGCAGAGGAAGGGCTGTGGGACTCTGGAACCCTCGGACTCTGGGCCACGGAACCCCGGGACTCTGGGCCGCGGACCCTGGAATTCCCGGCCGCAGACCTTGGAACTCTAGGCGGTGTACAAGCTCCCGGCCTGGACCCCGGAACTCCCGGCCGCCCCGGCCAGCCCTGGACTCACCTATGGGGAGGCCGCAGATGACCTTGACCAGAAACACTGGCAGGACTCCCGGCTGCAGCAGCAGGCGGGTGATGGCCTTCAGATCGAACACGCTGGCCCTGGGCTTCCCTGGGGCACGCAGAGGGGCCGTCAGCCCGCCGGACAGCGGCTGAAAGCTCCCAGCCCTGTGGGCCCATTGCTCGGAGCACAGCCCCTGCCGCCCCAGCTGTTCTGGCTCGCTGCGGTCTTGGCAGTGTCCCTGAAGGGAGGGCTGGGCTGGGGGAGCGCGGGCCCCAGGTCCAGGGTGCTGGCTGCTGGGGGCGGAGGGCTCACGCCTCACACTGGCTGCATCCCGAAGGGGCATACCTGGGGGCCGTAACTGGCCAGGTGCGTCTCGTGGGGACGCCCCTCTGGGACACGCCTTGCGTGCATCTGGACCCGCGCACCTCCTGGGGCTCACTTGGCAGAGCTCACCTGGCAGGGTGGTCTGGGTGTGGGCGCTGGCCCCCTTGGTGCTGGCTGGGATACAGGTGACGCTGAGGAGGGCTCCCAGGAGGGTGACCACAAAGGCCACAATCACCGGACATTGAATCCTGGGGGGGCACCAGTGGTCACAGGGGCTCAGGCTCCAGGGCGAGCGGGCCCCCGCCCCTTCAGCCGCAGTGGGGCTTGGACAGCTGGTTCTCAGCTCGCACCCCACGCCTCACACCTCCCCAGGCTTCGGTCTGGAGGGCGGGACACAGGACCCTCAGGGCGCATCGCATTATTAGGGGACGGGTGAAGGAACAGACCCTCCCGTCCCTGGGGATCTCTGAGGGTGGGTGGCCATGGGGGCGAGATACTGAGCCCCAGAGAGGCGGGGGCACGGGCTCCCGGGGGAAGGACTCAGTCCCCAGAGCCCTCTGGCCTCCGCCTTGGCGGGACTGGAGGGGCTGCCCAGCGTGGAGGCTGAAAAGGTGGCCGTTGTCCTGGGTGACTCAGGAAAGGTGCGGCACTGGCTCACAGTGAGCGGGGTCCAAGGTGGCACTGGGGCCGGGGCACCAGGAGCAGCCGGAGATACTGGCCCCAACGTGCCTGGTGGGCCAGGGCCTGGCTTTGAGTCTCAGCCACACACACCCACATGGAAGGCCATGGGACCCCCGCAGGCCCATCTGTGTCTGCCCTCCTGGGGAGGGCAGGCCGGCACTTAGTGGGTCTCAGGAGGCACCACTTCCAGGAGGGCGTTGGGCAGGCTGGGCCTGCAGGGTGAGGGGCCTTTGGCCCTTAAAGACATAGGACACAGCCCTTAGGGCACCTGCCCACCTGCCCGTGCTCCCACCGAGGCTGGGACTCAGACTCTCCCCTCGGCTTTCACTTGTGAGGGCGTGCTTTCCCTCCATGGGTCAGCGCAGGGACGCTCAGCCTGTGACCCCCCAGGACCACAAGGGCGGGCCTCAGCCTCCAGCGTCAGGCAGGCCGTGCGTGTCAGCCGGGAGCAAGGGCACTGGGGCCTGGCCCTTCTGACTGCCCCTGTCTCCTCCTGAAGGCTAGAGGAGAGAAACGGGAGCTTCTTACTGAGCCAGGCTGCATGGACCTCCAGGCCTGGGCACATCAGAACGCCCTGCCCCTCCACAGCAGAGAAAACTCTTACACGTCCTGTGAGGGCCCTCTCTGCGAGGCCCTGCCCTCATCCACAGTGGGTCTCCTCTCCTCTGAAAAGGGCTGCTCTGCTCCAGGGCCACTATCTGCCCCTCAGGGTGGGGGCCTGGGTGGGACCCTCCTCTGAGACCCTCCTGGGCCAGACTGTGACCAAACGGATGACAGCTGTCCTGGCCCAGATCCCATCAGTGTCCTGGGAGAGGATCCCTGTGCCCTCAGACAGGGCAGCCACCACCTGCCCCTGACTCTCCTCGGACTTCAGAGAGAGGACTCTCCCGCCCCAACTCCAGCACAGGCGCCCGCACGTGCACATTCACAGCTCCCTGGGGAGCCCCGGAAGGACAGGGGTCTCCTCCACGTGGGATCAAGGAAGCCCGTGGGGACTCCATACCAGAGAGGCCAGGCCCCGGCTGCCCTCATTTCTGGGCTGGGACCTGCCAGGGCTCATACCGCTGGTCAGGGCTGCAGCGGACCCCGAACCCCGCCCCTCCCCACGGGCCCGTCTCTTGTCCCCCGGCTGATGCCCACTGCCCGGGATGTGGAACATTTGGGATTTCTGGCTGCCCAGGTTCTGGACAAATGGGCATGTCCATTGGCTGCCAGGTAGGAAAAGTCAGAGGACCCTGGATGCCCCTGGGAGACCCTGGACATCCAATGTGGTTGGGTTTGGATCCCACAGCCCCTTCCCCCAGATGGCAGGAACACCCCAGCCCTGGTAGCCAGAGAGAAGGGCCTTTTCTTCAAGACTGTGGCCTCTGAGGCCCACATGTCACTGCTCTAGGCCTGCCTGGGCAAGGACAAAACCAGCTTTCTTTGCCAGAGGCCCCGGAAATGCGTGAGAGCAGAGGCGGCCACTTAGATGGTTATTTTGGGAGGCCAGTGACAAGCGAGGGGTGGGCAGTTGGGCGCCAGGCCCATTCTCTGGGGGTCCTCTCCTGTCCTGAGTGGGGCGGCCAGTGAACTGAAGGGGCACAGGGCCGCTGGCAGGCCCCGGGAGGGCGTGGGCCCAGGCCCCCGCTGCCCAGGGAGGCTGGGGTGTCCTTCTGCACGAACAGCACTCTCCGATTCCCCCGGACAAGATGGCAGAAAGGAGAGTGGAGGGCGGGAGGAAGCTGCTCATGGTGGGGGCTTCTCAGCGGGGACGCCCTCCCGCCTCCTGCCCCCACTCACCCTGCTCCGTTGCCAGCGCACCACCCGAGTCTGCCTCCGGCCCGGGCACCTCTGGGGTGCAGCTCAGGCAGGTGGGGCTCTGGGCCGTCTGGCCCCTGGCTCATGGATCCTTTTTATTGAATACAAACTGGGTGTAGGCCACGAGGCAGGCGGGTTCGCGCCTTTGTCCACTCACTCCCTCTTGCTTTCGGTTGGATGGGTTGACGGGAGACTGAACGGACAGACCCTAGAGACCCTCGAAGGCCCTGGGTCAGACTCAGGGCACTGAGCTCTGTCCCTTCTCAGTGGCTAGCTTGCTGGGTGACCACCTTTCCTCAGATGCCAGTGAGGGCTGGGCTCCCGGGGGCCCTCCTGGGCTCCAGGGCGCCTGCTTCCCGCTGGGGGATGCCTCTGGAACTGGCCACGGCTGGTCGCAGCTGCCACGGGCGCTGGTCAAACGTCAGAGGCCACAAAAACACTGCCTTTCATCCTTTCATCCTTATCTCAAGGCCCGGAATCTGCTGATCTGACCTTATCAGGCGGATGGGAGGCCTGTCCATCTGCTCACTCATCCTCTTTGCCCGACACCATCCGGCTCTCGCCCCGCTCTGAGGTGACCACTCTTCATGAGCCTGGAGTTGCCCTCCCCATCAGCTCCAGGGCTCCCAGGGGGTACTGCTCCCGCCAAGGCCCCCCGCAGGGCCTCCCGACCTGCGCACCCTGATCCTGTCCCTCCTGGAGGGGCCTGGGGTCAGCTGGGCCCAGTTCCAGGTGGAGCCTGGCTATGAGGGGCCTCCTGGAGTCACCAGCCACCTGGTCTGAACTTGGGGGGAGAAGCCCCCTGTCCTAGCTGAACCCGGGCCCACCGCACTGTGGGTGGAAACGTGTCTGACAATGGATGCCTTGAGGGGCCACCCCTGACTCAGCCCCGCTTTGGTGTCAAGTGTCAGAAAACAGCCCTAAAGCCATGTCCAGCCTAACCCTTCACGGTCCAGCCTCTGTGCCTGCCAAGCCTCTGCCACACAGGTCCCCAGGCAAGCCCCCGCTCCTTCCGCCTTTGCGCGGGCTTTCCCAGAGCCCTGTCCAGCCGACAGGTCTAAGCTGAGGTCCAGCCCCACTAATCTCAGCCATTCGCTCCCCGTCTGTGGACCCCCAAGGGCCTGACACGCCAGGGTCTGTCTGCAGGGCCTGTATGACCCCCTGGTGGGGAGGCGACACAGCCTCGGTGAGCCGGGGCAAGAGGCCCTGGAGCAGGCCGCCTGGCTGCCCTGAGTCTCCTCAGAGCCGCTCCGGGCAGTCCCGGTGTCTGCTCCTTAACCCCAGATTTCACTGGGCTGGGAGCCTTCCATCAGCAGGGTGAGAGTTTCCCATCCCCTCGTCCAGGGGCTGAGGTATGGTCCTGGGGAGACCAGCCTTCCCAGGCCTCCAGATAAGGAGGAGGTCACACTGACCGAGTCACAGGACCCTTTGGGCATGGCTTGGGGCTGGGATCGCTCAGCACCCAGGAAGGCTGGCCAGGGACACTGAACCCAGCTTGGCCTGTCCCCTAAGGTCTGTGGCTGGAGGCGCTCCCAGCCCCGGCTTGGATAAGCAGCATGCCCGGGTGGGTCACCTCTAGGAGAACAGAGCCCTTGAGTGCTGGCCTGCGGGCTCAGTGATGTCTGTGACTGTGGGGCAGCCCCTTGGTGCCCAGAGGAGCAGGGGGTCCTGCAGAGACCCCCGTGCTAACTCTAGCCTCGGGCCTGGGCCCTTCAGCAGCTCCTGACAGCTGGCCGCTGTTTCTCAAACGCCTGAGCCGATCCCCCAGACTCGCCCCCCACCCCACCAGGACCCAGCTGGGGTGGGCTAGGCAGGCTGGTGTTGCCCACCCTGGGGGCACGCGGCTCCCTGGGGGAAGGGGTGGTGGAGGCCTCCCCAGGCTGCAAGGTGCCAAGCTGGAGGCCCTGGGTCAAGGAGCTGCCCCTCACCTGCTGAGTGACTCAGGGCTCAGGTCTGGGTGCTCTGCTGTAGCAGGCCTCCCAGCCCTGAGCTGCAGGCTGGGCCTAAACCCTGTCTCTTATACACATTTGGTGGGGTGGGGCATGGTTGGGGCCTTTAGGGCAAGGGGGGCTGAGATGGGCAGGCAGAAACAGCCAGGGAGCCCCCCCCCCCCCACTGCAGTTTCCATCAAGGGGAAGGAGGGGTAGGAATGCCGCCTCTGCACCCTGCCTGCCCTTGCCGTGGGCTGTGCTGGGAGGCAGAGCAGGTTGAGGCTAGCACAGAGGCCGGACAAAGAGACAGGGGGCCAGCCCCTGCCGTGGGGTGTCGGGGTCCCAGAGGACCCCCACTTCCCGGGGCCTTCAGGGGGTACTGGGAGCTCCACTGAGGGGGGCCTCACCTTCTGTGGGGCTCTGGTTTCCCCACCCATCAAAGAAAGTGCCTTAGACCTCAGGGTGAAATTGGGAAGCTAGTGGAATGCCCTGGAAGGTGAGGGCAAGGATGGTGCGAATTTGGGGGCTTCTAGGAGGGGGAGATCAGTCCTGGGTGTTCATTGGAAGGACTGATGCTAAAGCTGAAACTCCAATACTTTGGCCACCTCATGCGAAGAGTTGTCTCATTGGAAAAGACCCTGATGCTGGGAGGGATTGGGGGCAGGAGGAGAAGGGGACAACCAAGGATGAGGTGGCTGGATGGCATCATTGACTCGATGGATGTGAGTCTGAGTGAACTCCGGGAGATGGTGATAGACAGGGAGGCCTGGCATGCTGCGATTCATGGGGTCGCAAAGAGTCAGACATGACTGAGGAACTGAACTGAATGACTGAGAAGGGGGAGCGAAGTGAGTCGTCTTTCCTGGGTCAGCAGCTACGCTGGAGACAAGGGCAGGTAAAGATAGGAGGGGTGCGGGGGCTGGCCCGAGGAGGCCCCTGGGTGTGTGCACTCTGCAAGGTGAGCAAACCTGCCCAGGGCCCAGGAAGGCAAGTGGCCGGGCTGGGAGGTGAAGCTCCAGTCCTGGTTTGGATCCTGACCCCCGGGGTCAGCAGGTGGGTCTGCCCCCTGCCCCACCTCTCCTCTCGCCCCAGGTGCTCCTTCTCGCTCACGGCCCCTGACCCTCTCTCATCTCTCCCTGGGCACACAGAGGCCCTCTCCTTCGTCCCGGGGCCCATCTACCAAACCAGGCTCCCACCCGCGCTGAGCAGGGAGGGAGATGGCTCTGGTCCAGGGAGAGTCCGCAGTCACGGGCGGTGGGTTCCGTCTTTGACCCTCAGCCCTGGATACCCCGGTGAATCCCATCTCTTTGGGTCCTCCAGGTGGCTTTTCTTAATTCCTGGCTTCTAACATGAAGTGCTGGGCCCCAGCCCTCCTCTGGAGTAGTTCCCAGGACTTAGAAAACCCCTACTTGAGAGCACGGCCCTGTTCTCCTCCAGCTCAGACCACTCCCCCCATCAGCCCACTCGGGAACTCCTTCATGCATCTGCTGGGCACCAGACTCACCTTGGTGGGGACCCAACTCCTGCCGGTAGCCGGGGTAGCAGGGACCTCAGCAAGGCCCATGGCTCCCCTAGGCCCAGCCCAAGTCTAAGTATGGCCTTGCATTCACACTTACACCCCAGCCATCAGCAAAACCAACCCAGATCCCACTGCTGCCCTCTGCCCACCACAGCCGCCCCTGGTCCAGCCGCCGTGCTCTCCCACCTGGACCAGTTCCGACCCCACCTCTGGTCTCCCTGCTGTGGCCCCAGCCCCCACAAGCTCGACACCGCAGCCAGTTGCCCCGGGCCCCTGCTTGAGGGCTGCACGGCCTGATGCGCTGCCCACCCCTGCTCTGTCCACTCCAGCTTCACAGGCCTTCTCGCGTCCCCATGTGAGGGCCTTTGCCTCCCTGGAGGTCCTCCCGCCTGACATTTGAGAGTCCACGTGCTGTACAGCGTTCGCTTGTCTAAGCCTTCAGACCCCGCCCACCGCACAGGCCACGCCCCAGATGACCACGCCCCCAGATGGCCACGCCCCCGGATGCCCACGGAGGTTCCAGCCGGTTCCCCTCCCACCAGGTCAGGGTGCCCATGGGGAAACTGAGGCCTAGAGGGCGGCGGGGCCGGGCTGAGGGCCTGGCTGGCCAGCCCCAACCCCGGCCCAGCCCGCGCCCTGGACACTCACCCACACGAGCTGCTCAGGGTTCCACCGAGCAGGGAGCCGAAGATGAGACCGACGCCGAAGCACAGGCCCAGCCGGCCCAGGGCTGCGGGCCGCTCCTCAGGTGTGGACAGGTCCGCGATGACCATCTGGGCAGCTGGCGGGTGGGACGCGGGCTGAGCCGCGAGGACCCCTCACGGAGCCCAGGTCACGCCTCCCCATGGCGCCAGCTCCCCACAGGCCACGCCCCTCCGCTCCTCCGACCTGCCCCCTCCCTGTCACCCACCCCCCGTCACCAGCTGCACCCCGACTTGTCCCCAGGCCGCATGCTCCCCACCCCCTCTATTCAGCCCCGTGGAAGCACAAAGATGTGTATAAGAGACAGGTCCTGGGGAGACCAGCCTTCCCAGGCCTCCAGATAAGGAGGAGGTCACACTGACCGAGTCACAGGACCCTTTGGGCATGGCTTGGGGCTGGGATCGCTCAGCACCCAGGAAGGCTGGCCAGGGACACTGAACCCAGCTTGGCCTGTCCCCTAAGGTCTGTGGCTGGAGGCGCTCCCAGCCCCGGCTTGGATAAGCAGCATGCCCGGGTGGGTCACCTCTAGGAGAACAGAGCCCTTGAGTGCTGGCCTGCGGGCTCAGTGATGTCTGTGACTGTGGGGCAGCCCCTTGGTGCCCAGAGGAGCAGGGGGTCCTGCAGAGACCCCCGTGCTAACTCTAGCCTCGGGCCTGGGCCCTTCAGCAGCTCCTGACAGCTGGCCGCTGTTTCTCAAACGCCTGAGCCGATCCCCCAGACTCGCCCCCCACCCCACCAGGACCCAGCTGGGGTGGGCTAGGCAGGCTGGTGTTGCCCACCCTGGGGGCACGCGGCTCCCTGGGGGAAGGGGTGGTGGAGGCCTCCCCAGGCTGCAAGGTGCCAAGCTGGAGGCCCTGGGTCTGTGCATGAGTGCACCCGGCAGGCGCGAGGCGAACAGTAAGGCCACGCCGGGCAGGGCGGGGATGCAGGCGGCCGCTAGGAGCAGGTAGAGGGCGGACGAGGCCAGGAAGGACAGCGTGAAGGCTGCCCGCGCCCCGTGCTGGTCTGCGAACCTGGGGGGCCCACACCCATGACCCTCACCGGCAGAAGGCAGGGCTGCCCCTCTTCTGCCCCACACCTGCCCCTTGGGGCGGCCGAGAAGCTGGGCTGCAGAGAAGTCCGGGTGCTGTGAGGGTGCCGGGGGCCTGGGCCACCCCTCCCTCCTCGCAGGGCCCGTTCCTCCACCCTTCCAATGCGGCAGTCTTCAGTGACCTTGGGGAGTCTGACCCACTTGGTCACTCCGTCTCCTAGTGAATAACTTGTGGGATGCATGCTTTACAGAAAGCTCTTCCTGGGTGCAAGTGGGGAACGCCCCCCACCCCCAAGACCCCTGCTCTGTCCTGCGTGACTGGGTCTGGAGCTCCTTCTCTCCCATGGAGTGACTCTGAGATCTGACTCCTGCCACACTGATCTGTCCACTCCAGGGCTTTCGGGAGGGTGAGCCCAGCGTCCCCAGAGCATCAAGACGAGAGGGAGTCCCAGTCCCCAGAATTCTCTTTCCAGAAAAGTTGCTGGTGGAACCCCCAGCTCAGTAGAGCAGGGCACTTATAGCCAAGAGAGCCTCACCAGTTACATCCTCTCTCCAGCCACAAACCAGAATTAGTGGCGGTTATGGGTCGGGACAGGAGAAGGCCATGGCACCCCACTCCAGTCCTCTTGCCTGAGAATCCCATGGACAGAGGAGCCTGGTGGGCTGCAGTCCATGGGGTCGCTGAGCATCAGACATGACTGAGTGACTTCACTTTCACTTTTCACTTTCATGCATTGGAGAAGGAAATGGCAGTCCACTCCAGTGTTCTTGCCTGGAGAATCCCAGGGACGGGGGAGCCTGGTGGGCTGCCGTCTCTGGGGTTGCACAGAGTCGGACACGACTGAATTGACTCAGCAGCAGCAGCAGCAGGGGTCGGGACAGCTTGGGAGCTAACCCAGCACTAAAGGGACAAAGTTTGAGCAAGCTCCAGGAGACGGTGAAGGTCACAAAGAGTCAGATACAACTGAGCCACGGAACAACAAAGGGTCAAAGTTCATCTGTGCCTCAGGGGCTGCCGTCCCTCTAGTGGGGCCCAGTGTGAGGTCCGAGAACCTGGAGTCACCTAGGCCGTGACTTCCCAAGGGAAGGTCTGAGTCATCCCGGGACGAGGGCCCCCAAACTTCCCCACCCCGCCGTACCTGCCGAACACAGGTCCGCCCAGGAGCTGCAGCACACCAAACAGGGTCTGCTGGTAGCCGAAGGCGACGGAGTCCAGGCCCAGCCTCCGAGAGAGGTACTGGAACAGGAGGGGATACAGGGTGTAGACCAGCCCGGTGGGGATGAGCCGGGCCTGGGAGGCGGGGGAGCTGGCTTTGGCCAGGGACCCCCGCCATGGCTGGACTTGTATAGGCCATACCCCCTGCCACCCAGATCCCCAGGCCCAGGCTGCTTATGAGAATCTCCTGGGGAACTTTAAAAAGTGGCCAGTGGCTAGGGCCACGGTCCCACCCAGACCAGACAGACAAGGGCCTCGGGAGCTCCAGTCTTCCAAAGTCCACTGGGAGCTGCCGCCCCAGGAGGGCGAGTCCCAGCGGGCCAGCTGCACACGGGGGTGTGGAATGGACAGACAGGAGTGCACGGGGGAGGGTGCTGAGTGGGTGGGCACCAGTGAGCCATGGGGGCCACAGAAACCCAGGGGCTGCTGGGGGCCAGGCAGAGTCCAGACCAGGGCAGGCAGCAGAGAACCAGCGGATGAGCCCCGCCCTCACATCCTGGCTGGGGAGACAGAGCGATCCAAGACCATGACATGCAGCGCGGGGTGTGGGCAGCCCCAGGAGGCTGGGCCAACCAGGACCCGAGGGGAAGTGACTCCGGGCACCTGGCGGGTGCTAGGGGGAGGGCCCTGCTGCGGGGGAGATCTGCGGAAGAGGGCTGAGCAGGACTAGGAAGTGAGCCACGCAGGGGTCAGGCTGGTGGGTGAAGAAGGCCAAGGCCCCGAGCTGGGGCGGGAGCAACAGAGCCCAGGACTTGGTGATGGGGGGCCTGGAGGTACAGTCCCCAGGTACCTCAACTGGCTCAGCTCCAGTGTGGCAAGGGGCCCCAGAGAGAGGAGCCTGGCAGCATCAGGCCGGACCGTGGGCCCCACCAAGAGCCCGAAGGAAGGTGAGGGGGATGGGCCAGGCGGCCTGGGGAAGGGTACTCACGGGCATGATAGAGAACTGCATGAAGAGGCAGGTGAGCTCCAGGGCCGCCAGCACGTACGTGAGCAGCACGACCCCCGAGCGGCCCAGGGGGCCCGTTCCGCTGGGGGCCTGGCCCCGGCCCCCAGGGGCCCCGACTTTCCGCATCCTGGGCAGGTGTTGCTGGAAGTCCCTGCCGGATAAGAACGGGAGGCTGCAGGAGCGGGCAGGGAACAAAAGTCCTCCTGAACTGGGCGAGGGTGCTGAGTCATGGGGCGGGAGGCGGGCGGCACCCAGAGGGCCCGGGGGAGAGGTCGGGGTGCTAGACTCTCAGTGGGGCTCCTCAGCCTCTCGCCGCCGAGTGATCTTGGGCCCGTCTTGCTCTCAGAGATCAGGTGTCCCTCCTCTCCTCGATGGATGACTCTGGGGCTCTGGGCACACTCCCACTGTGGAACCAGAGACGGGAGCCTCCTGTCCAGCGTGGGCTGGGCTCAGGGCCTGACTTTGGGATGGAAACCGAGGCGAGAGTGGTCGCTGACTGCAGCTCAGGTAGGTGACTCCTGTGTGTGTGTGTGTGTGTGTGTGTGTGTGTGTCGGGCGGGTCTTTAGGCCCACACGGCCTTGCTTCCACCGCCCCTTGTGAAGTGCTTCTCAGCCGACAGTCTATTTTGCCCAGCTCCTCCACCAGGCCAGAGGGCCTTCTGGAGCGCCTGCGGGTGGGCTGGAGGGGCAGCTCAGCCTTCCAGGGCCCCCAGGCAGGGTAGCCAGGCCCTGTCTGCTCCCCACAACCCCGCACCAGCTGTAGCCAGAGTCTGCGGTTCCATGGAGGCCTCCACCAAGTTTTGCCAAATGAACACCCAGCTGTACAGTTGGGCCCAAGGGTCACCTTCAGAACCCAGACCCAGGGGTGGAGAGGGGAGTGACACCAAAGAGGGCCCTGGGGCTGTGCCCAGACCTCCATCCTGGGGTGCAGGGAACTTGTGAGGGGCAGGGGCAGAGTGAGAGCGCCCGGCTGGCAGGGGTGCGAAGGGAGCTCGGTACCTGCCTTCCCAAGGGTCGGCTTGGGCACCGTCCTGGAGAGGTGAGCCCTCGTGGGGTGAGCTCCGGCCTGCCTGCCCTTCCGGGGCTGGGCTCAGGTCCCGGCCCACTCAGGGTGCCCTGGGACACCTACCCTCCCAGGGTAGTTCCCCGCCCCCGAGGCCAACCCAGACACCCCGCCCCCGCCCGCGACCTCCGCGCTCTCATTGGCCGAGCCCGACACGCCCCCCGGCGGGCACCACTCCGCCCCACAGCCCCAGACCTGCCCCCTCCTGCTTTTCTCCCAGGACTGCGGGGGCAGGTGGGAGCTCAGACCGCTGGAGCAGCTCTGGGTGTCCAGTCCGGGTTTTGGGTTTCGGGTTTCGTTTTGGGTGGGTAGGAGGGGCGGGGATGGGGCGGAGGGAGGCAGGACAGGGGCTGGGAAGAAGGATGAGAGGGAGAGAGGAGCAAGGAGAGGGAGGGGGAGGGCAATGCCTGGCTCGCCCCCTGGGCGGGGTCGGCAGAAAGCCAGAGGTGGGCAGGGAGACAGATCCCTCCTGGGAACCGCTCTTGGCCCCACATCGCCCCGCAGTCACTGCGATGCTGGTTCTCTCGCCTTTCACACTGCGGCGCGGCCCCCGGCTGGGTCAGGCCATCAGAGCCCCGAGGGATGCAGGTCCCCCCGGCTTCAAGCTGTCCTTCCGGAGGACTAGCTCATGCCCCCTTGCAGTCACCCAGAGCCCCTGCCGGAGCCCGAGAAAGCACACAGACTCCCTCTCGGGTCAGTGTCCCAGATAAACGAGCAGAGGCCCACACAGGACTCTGCTGCCCACGACCTGCCTGCAGCTCAGAGCCAGGCCAACATCAAAACCGATGTCCCCTCCGCATGCGTTACCCTCGGCTCAGGCAGCTCTCTAACTGCAGGGACCAGGAGCCTGAGATAGGTGGGGCAGGCAGCCCAGGAGCCCGCTGTGCGTGTGTGCGTGCATGTGCATACATGTGCATGCGTGTGTGTATGTGTGTGGAGGGCATGTGTGTGCGCGCGTGCGTGTGCGTGCATGCTTGTGTCTGCGTGTGTGCGTGTGTGCGTGTGTGTATGTGCACATGTGCCTGTGGGGGTGTGCGTGTGTGTGAGTGTGTGTGTGGGGCGTATGCATGTGTGTGTGTGCGTGTGTGTGTGTGAGTGCTCCGTTCTGTCCTTGTGACCCCATAGACAGTAGCCCACCAGGCTCCTGTGTCCATGGGATTCTCCAGGCATGAATCCTGGAGCAGGTGGCCAGGCCCTCCTGCAGGGGTCTTCCTGATCCAGGGATGGAGCCCACATCACCTGTGTCTCCCGCACTGCAGGCGGGTTTTTTTTTTTACCGTTGTACCACCTGGGAAGCCACGGTGCCCAAGGAGACAGGCCAAAGTCCGGCAGTTACCGTGGAGTCGGGGGAGGCCCAGGCCTGCTGCGAGGCCTTTCTGGGAGGGGCCCTCGGGGCCCTCAGGCCTCTCCCCAGTGGGCCTGTGCTGGGGCCGACTTGGGCCCAAAGGCAAGGGGTGGGCAGGAAGGGGTTCCTACTCACCTCTCCCTTCCTGCCGCTGCACACGGGGCCCACGGGCGGCTCGGGGCTGGCTGGGACAGCGGCTGTCCGATCCAGCCTGAGTATCTGTCTCAGCAGGCTCTGTGGGCAGGGAGCTTCCTGGTCTCGAGGGAGCTGGGAAACCCTTTCACTTCACCCGGCAGCTGCACCTCCTGTGGGCTTCCTCCCCCCTCACAGAACAGTCACAGCCTCCCGGCCGGATCTGAGCGCAGCTGGGGAGGAGGGCTTCTCAGAGGAGGCCACACCTCTGCAGAGTCCTGAGGATGAACTGGAGGCGCCCCTGCCTGCCACACGCCCGGTGCCTGTGATGGTGGTGAGGCGGGCGTGTGCAGGCAGGTGTGTGTGCACGTGTGTCTGCGTGTGTGGGAGAGGGCAGAGACACCTTGCATGCAGGACGCATGCGGAGGTGGTGCCCCGATTGCCCTGACTGCCGTGGACCGCCGCTTCTAGAAGGACCTCAAGCTGATGTGCTGATCATGACTGAAGTGGGTGGGCCGGCCAGAGGTGTGTCTGCAGTCCCAAGGAGGGGCACGCAGACTCAGATAGAGCGTGGTGACGGAGAAAGAGAGTCTGCAAATCCAGGGAAGGAGGAGCTGGCAGGGTGTGTGGGTGGTGGCCATCAGCTGAGAAGGAGCCAGGGTGTGTGCGGGGGGCGGGGTCAGGAGGGGAGAACCTCCTGGGGCTCAGTGCTTGAGGGGGTGGAGTCCTGGCTCACACACAGGTGCAAGAGGTGAGGTCTGAGCTGGAGGTGCAAAAGCATGTCTCCTGGATCAAGACAATATTTAGGGTCCTGATGCTGGATTTCACTCCAATTCCAAAGAAAGGCAATGCCAAAGAATGCTCAAACTACCGCACAATTGCACTCATCTCACAGGCTAGTAAAGTAATGCTCAAAATTCTCCAAGCCAGGCTTCAGCAATACGTGAACCATGAACTCCCTGATATTCAAGCTGGTTTTGAAAAGGCAGAGGAACCAGAGATCAAATTGCCAACATCTGCTGGATCATGGAAAAAGCAAGAGAGTTCCAGAAAAACATCTATTTCTGCTTTATTGACTATGCCAAAGCCTTTGACTGTGTGGATCACAATGAACTATGGAAAATTCTGAAAGAGATGGGAATACCAGACCACCTAACTTGCCTCTTGAGAAATCTGTATGCAGGTCAGGAAGCAACAGTTAGAACTGGACATGGAACAACAGACTAGTTCCAAAGAGGAAAAGGAGTACGTCAAGGC
Organism: Madoqua kirkii; assembly: GCA_006408675.1. Taxonomy (NCBI): domain Eukaryota; kingdom Metazoa; phylum Chordata; class Mammalia; order Artiodactyla; family Bovidae; genus Madoqua; species Madoqua kirkii. Next base: position 16,894 of record SJYC01101425.1, read on the forward strand.
TGTATATTGTCACCCTGCTTATTTAACTTCTAGGCAGAGTACATCATGAGAAACGCTGGATTGGAAGAAACACAAGCTGGAATCAAGATTGCTGGGAGAAATATCAATAACCTCAGATATGCAGATGACACCACCCTTATGGCAGAAAGTGAAGAGGAACTAAAGAGCTTCTTGATGAAAGTGAAAGAGGAGAGTGAAAAAGTTGGCTTAAAGCTCAACATTCAGAAAACGAAGATCATGGCATCCGGTCCCATCACTTCATGGGAAATAGATGGGGAAACAGTGGAAACAGTGTCAGACTTTATTTTTTGGGGGGCTCCCAAATCACTGCAGATGGTGACTGCAGCCATGAAATTAGAAGACACTTACTCTTTGGAAGAAAAGTTATGACCAACCTAGATAGTATATTCAAAAGAGACATTACTTTGCCGACTACGGTCCGTCTAGTCAAGGCTATGGTTTTTCCTGTGGTCATGTATGGATGTGAGAGTTGGACTGTGAAGAAGGCTGAGCACCAAAGAATTGATGCTTTTGAACTGTGGTGCTGGAGAAGACTCTTCAGAGTCCCTTGGACTTCAAGGAGATCCAGCCAGTCCATTCTGAAAGAGATCAGCCCTGGGATTTCTTTGGAAGGAATGATGCTAAAGCTGAAACTCCAATACTTTGGCCACCTCATGCGAAGAGTTGACTCACTGGAAAAGACTCTGATGCTGGGAGGGATTGGGGGCAGGAGGAGAAGGGGACGACAGAGGATGAGATGGCTGGATGGCATCACGGACTCGATGGACATAAGTCTGAGTGAACTCTGGGAGTTGGTGATGGACAGGGAGGCCTGGCGTGCTGTGATTCATGGGGTTGCAAAGAGTCGGACATGACTGAGCGACTGAACTGAACTGAACTGATGCTGAAAGAGTGAAAAAGCCAGCTTAAAACTCAACATTAAAAACAAAACGAAACAAAAAAAACAAAGATCATGGCATCTGTCCCATCACTACATGGCAAATAGAAGGGGGAAAAGTGGAAGCAGTGATAGATTTTATTTTCTCGGGCTCCCAAATCATTGCAGACAGTGACTGAAGCCATGAGATTAAAAGACGTTTGCTCCTTAGAAGGAAAGCTATGACAAATCTAGACAGTGTATTAAAAAGCAGAGACATCACTTTGCCAGCAAAAGTCCCGGTAGTCAAAGCTGTGGTTTTCCCAGTCGTCGTGCATGGATGTGAGAACTGTACCATAAAGAAGGCTGAGCGCTGACGAATTGATGCTTTCGAACTGTGATGCTGGAGAAGACTCTTGAGAGTCCCTTGGATAGCATGGAGATCAAACCAGTCAATCCTGAAGGTGATCAACCCTGATTATTCATTGGAAAGACTGAGGCTGGAGCGGAAGCCCCAGTAGTTTGGCCATGTGCTGCAAAGATCTGACTCATTTGAAAAGACCCTGATTCTGGGAAAGATCGAAGGTAGGAGGAGAAGTGGATGACAGAGGACGATATGGTCAGATGGCATCACCGACTCAATGGACAAGAGTTTGAGCAAACTCTGGGAGATGGTGATGGACAGGGAAGCCTGGCGTGCTGCAGTCCATGGAATTGCAAAGAGTCAGACATGACTGAGGACTAAACAACGGCTCTGGGAGAGAAACCCAGGAGGGGACTGATGAGGGTGTCCTGGAACTGTGCCTGTTACCCTTGCTCTTCCCCAAGGGCTCACCTCAACATCACCTCTTCAGGGAAGCCAAGGAGGTTTTCGCTGGAGCAGAACCAGGGCTGGGGGCAGGCCTCCAGGAGAGCTGATCTTTGCAGCCCAGGTACCCAGGAACCTACCAGAACTTAGACTTTGGGGACTGCAGTCTGGGCAGGGCCTTCTTGGAGGAGGGGGCAGGGGCTGGGCCTTGTGTGGGTTCTGGCCACCCTGTGGTGGGGTCCTGGGACTGAGCCTTTGGGACTAGATCTGACCACGTCCCCAGAGGAGGGGCTGCCTGCCGCCGGGGGCTTCTCTGCTGGCCTCTCGTGATTCGAGGTCCCTGGATCCAGGGTCCAGGCAGAGGTAAGGCTGCAGAGACCTGGAGTCCCAGCTCTCACCCACTGGTTCTGTCCCACTCCCAGCCCAGGGCTAGGGTGCAGGGGCCCACATGGTGGGGTGTGGGGTCACTCACTCCACGGGCTCTTGCTGGCCGATGGCCACAACCGAGAGAGGCAGACAGCTTTGATGGGGAAGCATGGTGCGCAGGCTGCCGGAGGTGGCAACCAGGCCAGAGGCCTGCAGACCGGAGGCCCTGGGGCTCTCAGATGGCCCCTGGGGTACACTGTGTGATGGCCATGTGCTCCTGTGACCAGAGGAGGACCAGGGGACCCTGCTCTTGAGACCCTCAGGAGGTGCTGACGGCCCCAGCTTGCCTGGGACCTGGGGCTTCCCATGTGCAAACAGGAACCGTCCTGGACAAGCAGGGCCACCCAATTATCCAGCCTCTCAGGTCGCTGGAAGCCAGACAGACTCACACTGGGCTTTGACTACATGAAGGACTGGGGGATGCTGGGGTTGGGGGCAGCCAGGCGGCAGAGTAGGGGTGGCATGGTAAGGTCACAGGCCCCATCTCCAGGGCCTTGGGGTTCTGCAGAAACTGCAGCCTCAAGGGAGGGGTGTCCATCCAGGAGAGCCAGGGGCGAGTGGCCAGCCACCAGTGGTCAGGCATGGAGTGATGGTGGGAGGGCCAAAGGGCAGCATGGAAGCAAAAGACAAGCCTTCCAACTTCACAAGAAAACAGGGCTCAGCGGGAAGAGCCGCACACACCTGTGCACCAGGCTAGGAGCAGAGAGGGCCTGAGGCAGGACACGTGGTCTGAACACATTCCTCTCCACGTGCTCCGGGTGTCGGGGTCCCTGAGACAGGCACAGGCCTGAGGGACTTGGAGAGAGCTTGCTTTCTCTCCCCAAGTCGTGGGCCCTCCTCCCGTCGTGGGCCCTCATCTCCTGCTAGAAGGGACCGCCATGTTCTGACCATCCATCCCACGTCCGCATCTCCCGGAACCTCTGCCCATCAGGAGCTCAGCAGAGAATCCAGGGAGAAGCAGGGAGACTTCTAGGACCCAGAAGAGAAGCCACAAGCCCACGTAGCCCTTCTTGCCCTAGAGCCCTGCCCTGGCCAGCCCCGGTCCCCTCCCGCTGCCGGACGGCAGTTTCAGGGAGCCTGGCTGTTTGGGTTCCGTTGGGGGCAGATACGCTGATGGCTCCGGGAGTGACAAGCAATAGCTGCCCGTCTCTGCTCTGGGCACCCTGGGACCTGTTGGGTAGGTTTCTAGGGCCCCTGCTGCCTTCTGCCCCTGGGCCTCTGGTTGATGCCCAGCTCAGGGGTGGCCAGGTCTCACGCGCATTTTGCGAATGGGAATGCTAGCTTCGAGGGATGAGCTGGGCCTTTCTCTCTGCCCCTGCCACCCTGGGACTCAGCCCTGCTGGATGAACCAGTGAACACAGCCAGGGCACAAGTGGGACACCCTGGTCCAGGCCTTGATCTGACAGTCAAGGAAGAGGGCTCTGCAAGGCCCTGGAGCCAACAGTGGCCAAGCGGGGGCCAGCCTGCTCTTCAGGCAGCCCTGCTGGGCCAGGAGGCTTAGCCCACGGCTTGGCCGGCCTGGACAAGCGTCTCATCCTCTCGAGCCTCAGCTTCCCCACCTGTGAACCGGTGTGTGCTCAGTCACTCAGTCATGTCCAGCTCTTAGTGAGCCCATGGACTATAAACTGCCCAGTTCCTCTGTCCATGGAATTTTTCAGGCAAGAATATCGGAGTGGGTTGCCATTTCCTCCTGCAGGGGGTCTTCCTGATCCAGGGATCAAACCTGAGTCTCCTGTGTCTCCTTCATTGCAGGCAGATTTAAAAAAAAAATTATTTTACTTTTAATTGATTGATGATTGCTTTATAATATTGGCTTAATTTCTGTCATTCATCAACATGAATTCGCCACAGGTGTGCATATGACAGGCCCCCCCAGGGGCTCAGCGTTGAAGAATCTTGCTTACAGTGCAGAAGTCGCTGGAGACACAGGTTCCATCCCTGGGTCGGGAAGATCCCCTGGAGGAGGGCGGGGCAACCCGCTGGAGTATTCTCGCCTGGAGAATCAGTGGAGAGAGGAGCCTGGTAGGCTACAGTCCATAGGGTCGAAAAGCGTCAGACAACACGGAGGTAGCAGGCACGCACGGACATATGTCCCCTCCCTCTTGAAACTCTCCCACCCTCACCCCTGCCTACCCTCTAGGTTGTTACGCCGCCCTGGTTTGAGTTCCCTGGGTCGCACAGCAAATCCCCACTGGCTGTCTATTTACACATGTCAGTGTATACACGTCCCTGCGGCGCTCTCCATTCATCTCACCCTCTCCCTGCCGCTGTGTCCACGCATCTGCTCTCTCTCTGTCTGCGTCTCCATCGCCGCCCTGACGGCAGCACCATCTTTCTAGACTCTGCATATGTGAGTTAATGTACGATACTTGTCTTTCTCTTTCTGACTTACTTCACTCCGTGTAATGGGCTCTAGGGCCATCCACCTCGTCAGAGCCGACCCAGATGCGCTCCTTTTTGTGGCCGAGTAGTATTCCATCGTATGACGTACCACAGCCTTTGTCCATTCATCCGTCAGGGGACACCTAGGTTGCAATCTCATCCCTGATACTGAACAGCGCTGCGGTGGACACTGAGGTACATGGGTTTATTTTTCAGGTTTGGTTTCCTCGGGGTGTATGCCTAGAAGTGGGATCGCTGGGTCCTGTGGTGGTTTTGTGCTTGGTTTTTAGAGGAATCTCCATACCGTCTTCCACAGTGGTGGTATCAACTTACCTTCCCACCAGCAGTGCAAGAGCGTCCCTTTTCTCCACAGCCTCTCCAGCACTTGTTTGTGGATTTGTTGATGATGGCCATTCTGACCAGTGTGAGGTGATATCTCCTTATAGTTCTGATGTGCAGTTCTCTAATAATGAGCGATGTTGAGCATCTTTTCACGTGTTTATTAGCCATTCATACGTTTTCTTTGAACAAATATCTGTTTAGGTCTTTTGCCCACTTTTTGATTGGGTTGTCTGTTTTTCTGCTATTGAGTTGCATGACCTGCTTGCATATTTTGGAAATTAATCCTTTGTCGGGTGTTTCGTTTGCTATTATTTCCTTCCATTCTGAGGGCTGTCTTTTCACCTTGCTTATACTTCCCTTTGCTGTGCAAAACTTTAAGTTTAATTGGGTCCCATTTGTTTATTTTTCCTCTTATTTCCATTATCCTAGGAGGTGGCTCATAGAAGATCTTGTTGTGATTTCTGTCGCACAATGTTCTGCCTGTGTTTGATTCTAAGAGTTTATAGTTTCTGGTCTTATATTTTGGGGCTTCTCTGGTGGGTCAGTGGTAAAGAATCCACTTGCAGTGCAGGAGCCGAAGGAGACGTGGGTTTGATTCCTGGGTTGGGAAGATCCCCTGGAGGAAGGCATGGCAACCCACTCTGGTATTCTTGCCTGGAGAATCCCGTGGACAGGGGAGCCTGGTGGGCTGCAGTCCACGGGGTCACAAAGAGTCAGACACAGCATGCACGATCTTACATTTAGGTCTTCAATCCATTTTAAGTTGATCTCTGTGTTTGGTGTGCAGGAAATGTTCTAATGTCGTTCTTTTACACGTAGCTGTCCAGTTCTCCCAGCACCACTTACTGGAGACTGCTGCTGCTGCTGCTGAGTTGCTTCAGTCGTGTCCGACTCTGTGCGACCCCATAGACGGCAGCCCACCAGGCTCCCCCGTCCCTGGGATTCTCCAGGCAAGAACACTGGAGTGGGTGCCATTTCCTTCTCCAATGCAGGAAAGTGAAAAGTGAAAGCGAAGTCGGCCAGTCGTGTCCGACTCCTAGCGACCCCATGGACTGCAGCCTACCAGGCTCCTCTGTCCATGGAATTTTCCAGGCAAGAGTACTGGAGCGGGGTGCCATTGCCTTCTCCAGCTGAAGAGACTACCTTTTCCCAATTGCATATTTTTGCTTCCTTTGTCAAAGATAAGGTGCCCATAGGTGTGTGGGTTTGTCTCTGAGCTTCCTGTCTTGTGTTGGTCTATTCTGTTTCCGGGCCAGCACCACACTGTCTTGATGACTGCGGCTTTCTAATATAGCCTATACCTTTGTAGTGTACATCTGAAATCAGGTAAGTTGATGTCTCCAGCTCCATTCTTTCTCTCAAGACCGCTTTGGCGGTCACATACGAGTTGTGAAATTTTTTGTTTAGTTCTGTGAAAAATGTCATTGGTAATATGATATGCGGGCCGATTCTTTACTGCTGGGCCAAAGGGGACAATGCTAAGATACATATGCCGGTTTAATGGAGCAACCTGTGTCCACAGTCACCCCTGGGTGGGGCGGGGTCCCAGCTTGCTTGTTACGTAAAGACCGCTTCATCCCGTCTGACGATTTATTGGGGACCCGCACATGACTCGGGGAGGCAGATGCTTTTGCTGGGGTCTGAGTCACACTGCCAGCCGGTGTCCCTGGGCTCGGAGCAAACGTCCAGGTGTTATTACAAAGGCAGCCAGTGGGGTCCTCAGGGCTCAACTGTGCCTTGCCCTTCCACTAGGTCTGGAGGGAGAGACCCACCGGGAGGCTGCTGGCCCTTCTCAAGCAGGGGCTGCTAGGCCAGGCACACAGCATGGCCTCTGAGCCTCTTCACAAGCCACGCAGGTGAGAAAGTGAAGTCCAGAGCGGTCACCCCTTCTTCTTTTGCCCCAGGAGAAGGTGGTCACTCTGCCCAGCTTCGAAGCCCACAGATCTGCCCCCGCCCCGTTCCTCCTGCTGTGTGAAGCCTACCAGCAGGGAGCAAAGGGTAGAGGTGGAAAAGCCAGATGCCACCAGCAGGAATCTGGGCTCCTGGCACTCTGGGGGCAGCTGTGGCTAGTGGCCAGATCCCCTGACCCCCAGCCAGGGCCTGCTGCTTTTCACCTGCCACCTGCGCTCCAAAGTCACGAGGCGCCGTCCTCCTGAGTCCCCCCTCCTTCCTCCTGCCGCCACCCCAGGCTCCTGGAGCCCTCAGACCTGCTGGGGCCCCCAGCCCCCGGCCTGGGGCCCCGTCATTACTCGCTTGACTGCCTTTCTCACCTCGTTCCCAGGCGCTGGCACCTGCCTCTACCACTCAAACTACAGGAGCTTGGACCCCCAGCTAGAAAGCTCCGGTGCTCCCTGAGCCTTCAGGATGAAACCAGTCCTGAGCCAGACGGAGCCCCAGGCCCTGCGAGCCAGCGCTCTCCAGCCCCCACCCAGCCCATGCCTGTCTCCCTCTGAGGGGCACCAGCCGAGATGGGCTGGGAATGCCCAGCCCCTTCCCTGCCTTAGGCCTCCTCCCTTCCCAAGTGCCGCCTCCTCCTCCCAGACCTGGACTGGCCCC
>SJYC01101428.1:0-65377 GCA_006408675.1 Madoqua kirkii
GTGAGGGCGGCGGCCGCGGCGGGGGTGGGGCGGGGGTGGGGCGGGGCGCCCCGCGCGGTCCTCGCGGCCCCTCTGTCGCCCCTGGCTCACCGCGTCTCTCTCCCATAGCCTCGTGTCCAAAGAGCCCTGACGGAGCCTTATTGGGCAGTGGACAGACAGGAGCGCTGGGCCTCGGCTGGGACCGTCCATGTAGCAGCAACCGGCGGCAGCTGCCGCGAGCAGCGTTCGGTTTCGTGTTTAAAGTTTGACAACTGTGCAATGTATTAATAACGTCTTTTATATCTAAATGTATTCTGCCCAAGGAGTACACTGGTCCCAAGGTGTAAAGCTTTAAGAGTCATTTATATAAAATGTTTAATCTCTGCTGAAACTCAGTGCAAAAAAAATGAAAAAAGACAAAAAAAAAAGGAAAAAATGAAAAAAACCCTGTATATTTGTACAAAAAATTTAAAAAGTTATACTAACTTATATTTTCTATTTATGTGGAGGCGTGGGCCGCTCTGCCACGCCGCAGCTCGGTTATTGGTTATGCCAAAGGCACCTCACTCGCATCTGGTTATCAGCAAATGTAAATCTATTTTTTATAGCATATTCTGGGGGAGGGGTCACTCACAAGCTGTAGCTGCCGTACAAGCCCATCTAGCTTGCAGTCTTCGCGCTTTCGCTGTCTCTTTTTACTATTATGATTATCTTAAACTTGAAGACAAATCTGTTTTTGAAAAAAATGGTTCCTGAGCCGTCTGCACCACTGCCCCGGCTCCTCGTCCGCCGGGTTCTAAATAAAGAGGCCGAATAATGCTGCAACTCAGCCCTGTGTGCCTGTACTGCCTCCAGCTTTCGCCTCAGGCAGCCCCCAAAGTTGGGGAAGTAGAGCTCGGGGAGCAGCCTAAGAGAGCAGGGGCGACAGGGACTTTTTCCTGGCAGCGCTGGCACGTGCCCACGAGCACCAGGGCACTAATTTAGGGATGAGCGGCCCCGCCCTCGATTTCCGTTTATCACACACACGAACACACACACACACGGTGCAGGGCTCGGATCGGAGACCAAGACTCAGTTTCCCTGGCTCCGGGGAAACCACCCACACCCCGGCTGCCCAGTGGGACTCAAGTGGGCACTGGCGGGGGCCGGGCTGGCCGCGGGCCCAATGAGCGGGACCTGAGCTTTTATAAAATTCTCGAGACCTCGAACAAGGTGGAGCCTCAAGCCTCTCCGAAGCCCCCAGCTTCGTGGGCCGCGGTGTCACCCAGGGTGGGGCCGCAGGACCCAGATGTATTCCTGGCCCGTTGGGCCCACAGTGGGGGAGGGGCGGGCTGCGGGGGAAAGCGAGCGAGGAGGAGACGAGGGGAGGCGCCCCGCGGCAGGTGGGGGTGGGGAGGGATACATGCGCCGAGGCCTCGGTGGAAGATTTCAGGGCTCGGTCCACGCCCGCACCCATCAGCCTTCTCTCCAACTGCTCCCTTTTAGTCAAAAGGAGAAGTTTATTGTATATATTTTTTAGTAACTGACCTATAAACCCCTGAAAATTAAGGCTTACAACGGAAAGGCGACGGAAAAGAGCAAAATCCCACGGCTAGCAGTATTTTTGCTGGTGCCTCAGACCAGGGGAAGCAGAGAAGCGGTGGTGTGTTTTTCTGAGTTAACTGTTTCTCGACTGTTTGCGACATTGATGTCCCCCACGGGTCAGGGTCCTGGAGGTTCACTTACCCTCCCCTAGCTGCCTGAAAGGGGGAGGGGGAGGGAGATGGAGACAGATCTCCAGGCTCAGCTGGGGCTGAGAAAAGCCCCCCACCTGGGGACATGAGAGCGGGGCCCCTGCTGCCTTCAGCACAACCTGAATAGATGGAGGCCTGCCATGACTTCAGACTCCAGCCTCTCCTCCAACGTGGGGGTCTGCGCTACCCCTGCCCCCTCCCCCCCACACACACTGTGTGACCAGAAGCTGCGAAGCCCCGCTGAGCGGGTGGGAGGGGGGAGCCATCGAGGACAGCGATGCCCTGCCTGAAGGAGACTCGTGACAGAGGACAGAGTCTGGCCAGGGTGGGCACCTCCCTGCCCCCAAACTCAGTGCCACCCAGGCATCCTAGCCCCTGTCTGCCCCACAGCCCTGGCCCCCACCTGGGACCTGCGGATGCAGGCCCCTGCCACCTGGATCCCTGCTATCACCGAGAGTGGCTTTCTCAGAAGTAACACCAGGGCCGTGCAGGGACGGGGGTAGTCCCTCCCCTAGGGGAAGGGGCTGCAGCAGAGACCCAGAGGTTGCTCCCCATAAGCAGAAAGCCCTGCATTTTGACATGGATGTGTGGCCAGGCAGCTTATTTTGGGCCAGGCTGGGAAGACAGAATGTAGGGCCTTTAACCATAAGCCAAGGAGGGGTGGGTAAAGGGGCACAAGCTGAGGAGGGGCTGCCCTGGGCAGTGGTGGGCAAGGCACTTTAGCTGGGTGTTCGGCATGGGCTGGCACCCATGTGCCAGGCGGGACGGGTTCTGTGCGTGGACGGAGGACCAAGGCCGAGAGGGAGACAAGGTGGCACACTGGAGCCGGAGGGTCCTGGCGGGAGAGTGGGGCCAAGGGGGCTGCGTGGGGAGGCCTTCCCCGGAGTGGCCTGGCCTGCTTGGTGCACGTGGTCTGCGCACACAGCTTAAGCATTATTCACTGAACTCGTTCCTTTTCGGGTATGCCTCCCGGGCCTCCTCACTCCCTGGTGCCCCCCTGGTCTCCTGAACCTTTCTGGGTCTGATGAGCTGGAATAGCTGCTGGATTTTGACTCTAGTCAGTAGGGCGCCCTTGGCGCGGGGCGGGTTGATTCATGGGAGACGGAAGCTGAGGCCATTTCAGAAAGCATCCTGAGGCTGCTGGGACAGGAGCGAAGCGGTGGCCGCCTAGGGGCTGCCCAGGTGACCCAGGCAGAGGCACCAGGTCGGCAGATAATTCCAGAGCCTCTGATGTGCCAGGCCCTGCTCGGGACCCCAGAGACACAGCAGTGCAGAGAGGAACATGGCACTCTGTTCGCTGGAGCTGCCTCTGCAGTGGGAGCTGACCCCCTACAACCTCATGAGTGAGCTCCGGGGTGGTGTGAGGAGTGTGCAGAGCTGAGCCTGGGGCCTGGGGGCTACTGCCTAAGGGAGGCCATGTGGGGAAGCCCTCTCCCCACCCCCACTGCAAGTCCCACCTGAGCTCGGTGGACGTGAGGGGTGCAGGTCCCAAGGACTAACTGGGAGAAGACAGTCACAGGATGGGGAGTACCGGTGCAGAGGCCCTGAGGTCTGGAGAGTGAACCAGAGGGGCCGGAGGGGTCTGCAGAGGGTGAGCTGTGGGATACAGTGGGAGGGAGAGCGGCTGGGGTTTGCTGGTGGCCTGGGCTGGGACTGGCAGTGCGGGGCCGGAGGGCAGGCAGGGGGAGGCCTGTGGGGGCCCTGGTCCCAGGCACAGGTGAACATGGGCCATTCCCAGAGCTCAGGAACCCTTTCCAGAGGAAGGGAGAGTCCCCCTGTTTTTGGACACAAGTTGTCCAGGCTGCCCTGATTTCCACTCTCAGCTGGGCCTTGTGGTCACCACAACACATTCTGTTCTCTCCAAAGTCCTGTCAATGAGGCCTTAGCTTTCCACGTTACAGGTGAGGATGGCAAAGCCACTGGCCCAAGGTCACTTACTAGTAAAGCGCCAGGCAGGATGCAGCCCGCACTGCTGTCCCCACGGGGATGGGGCTGCCTTCCCTGATGCTGCCTCGAGTGGATTTTGTTTTTTAAGGTTATGCATTAGGAATGGTCTGCTCCGGTGGCTCAGTTGGTAAAGAGTCTGCCTGCAACGTGGGAGACCTGGGTTCAATCCCTGGGTGGGGAAGATGCCCTGGAGAAGAAAATGGCAACCCACTCCCGTATTCTTGCCTGGAGAATTCCATGGACAGAGGCGCCTGATGGGCTACCGTCCATAGGGTCACAAAGAGTCGCATGACTCTTTATTCAACTATTTAATGTTATTCAAATATTAATTAGAGCCTATATTTTATATGAGTTCACTCAGTGTTGGATATTCTGTGGGTTTGGACAGATGTACCAGTCCATCCTAAAGGAAATCAACCCTGAATATTCATTGGAAGGACTGATGGTGAAGCTGAAGCGCCAATACTTTGGCCACCTGATGTGAAGAGCCAACTCATTGGAAGAGATCCTGATGCTGGGAAAGACTGAAGGTGGGAGGAGACGGGGACGACAGAGGATGAGATGGTTGGATGGCATCACCAACTCAATGGACATGTGTTTGAGCAAGCTCCAGGAGATGGTGAAGGACAGGGAAACCTGGCATGCTGCAGTCCCTGGGGTCACAGAGAGTCAGACACGACTTAGTGACAAAAAAAAAAGCACCCTGATGATGCCTGTCTGTCAGTACCTCTCAGGTTTGACGTGGCTGGGACAGAAAGCCCGAGATGGGTCAGCTGCTCTGCATGGTGGTGGATTGCATCATCGTCCAAGTGTCTGCTGCCTGCCCCCCCAAGTCGTGGGAAGCTTCTACAGCTCCTGCATATTGATATCAAACTCAGCCGTGTGACTTGCTCTGGCCGGTGAAGTGTGATTGGTGTGACGTGTGCCACGGCTGAGCAGAAGTCCTTACTCCCCTGGGTGGGAGTCCACCTTTTCATCTCTCTGCTGTGAGACCAACAGGGTCCCAGCGGGCTGCCCCTTCTGCTTACTTGCAGTAGAACCCCCAGCCCCAGCCCACCCCCACCAGGATGGGACTGTCGAAGAGGGAAATCCTCCGTAGCGGTGTGAGCCACCAGCTGAGAGTTTTGTTACACAGCATAAGGTAAGTTAAGCTGACACAGCGAGCTTCTTTGAAGATCCCAAGGTGCTGTTTTAGCTTTCCAGGAAGGACAGCAAGGCCCCTGGGTGGTGGCGTCACGTTTCCCTGGGTGCTTGGACACATGTGTGGAAACTATGGAGCCGCCTCTCTGGGCTCTGCCTTCACGGTCCCATCGGTGCCAACTCCAGCCTGTCACACTGAAGGTGGGAGGCTGAGTCTTTCAGCGTGGCGGGTCCATGTCCTCTCTGGTTGCTTTCTGTTCTGTGGTAGAGTTTGTATGTGCTATAAAAAGGGTCCAGTAGGTACCCCAGACTTCATTTCCTTGGTCTGCAAAATCATTGCAGATAGTGACTGCAGTCATGGAGTTGAAAGACGCTTGCTCCTTGGAAGAAAAGCAATGACAAACCGAGACCATTTATTAAAAAGCAGAGGCATCACTTTGCCTACAAAGTCCATATAGTCAAAGCTATGGTGTTTTCAGTAGCCACGCATGGATGTGAGAGTTGGACCATAAAGAAGGCTGAGCACCAAAGAACTGATACCTTCCGACTGTGGTGATGAAGAAGACTCTTGTGAGTCCCCTGGACAGTGAGGAGATCAAACCAGTTAATCCTAAAGGAAATCAACCCTGACTGTTCACTGAAAGGACTGCTGCTGAAGCTGAAGCTCCAATATTTTGGCCACCTGATACAAAGAGCTGATTCACTGGACTTCCCTGATGCTCGGAAAGATTGAAGGCAGGAGGAGAAGGGGACGACAGAGGATGAGATGGTTGGATGGTATCGCTCATTCAATGGACATGAGTTTGAGCAAACTCTGGGAGATGGTGAAGGACAGGGAGGCCTGGTGTGCTGCAGTCCACAGGGTCACGAAGAGTCGGACACGACCGAGCGGCTGAACAACAAGGCCCCCCAGGGAGCATGGGGCAGAGGAGCTGCAGGTGGGATGGAAGAATCTGAGGGCAGGACGGTGGCCCTTCTGCAGGGATAATGGCACAGTGACCTGGCTTCTGACTCATCCCTAGATACACATGCTGGCCATGTGTTCAGCCCCACCGTGGGGACCCTCCATCTGAGCTTTCCCGAGACAATAGGACTGATCACAAGGTATCACCCGAATGAGACCCCACAGGGCGCTTCCACCTCTCCTCCCAGGCCCCAAACTGAGCCGGCTGGGTTGCCAGGGGACTTGGGCCCTGGAAGTGAGGCTCACATTCCCGCATCTCAGTGTGCTGGGCCATGAAGGCATTGGCCCCCTCTTCAGGGAGGTTGGCAGTTGGAGTTCAGGCGAGTGTTTCTGCAGGTGTTGCTCTGGGTTGAAGAGACCCGTTTCATCCCTGTGCGTAGAGGCCCTACCTCCAAAGGCTGGGAGATCCGGAGGCGAAAGCCCTGGCCCCTTGCCTTAAACAGATAACTCTGAGGGGTTGTCCCAGCTCTGGGGCTTGCAAGGCATTGGCGGAGACCCTTGTCACATCTGCATTCAGAGCGAAGCTTCTCCACTTTCCAAGCCTGCTCCTTCACTCCCCTGTATGGGTGAGTCTGAGAGTGGTCCCAAGTGAAACTTCCTGCACACACACACACACACACACACACAGACATACACGTCCCCAGACACACAGTCACACACACACACGTCCAGTAACTCATCTAACTTTTTTATTTGTTGAAGGAGGAAAATTATCAAAATTTGGGAATGAGTCCCAGTCTCAGACTGAGGGCAAAGAAGGGGGCGGCAGAGGATGAGATGGTTAGACAGCATCACTGATTCGATGGAGATAGTGGTGAAGAGAGGAGCCTGCACTCCATGGGGTCACAGAACTGGACATGACTTAGCCACTGAACAGCGACACAGCCTCAGAGATTAAACTGTGTGCCCACAGTTGGGTGTGGTTTTTTAAAATCTTTATTTATTTATCTGGCTGTGCCAGGTCTTTTGGGATCTTTAGCTGAGGTATGTGAACTCAGCTGAAGCATGTGGGATCTAGCTCCTCGACCAGGGATTGAACCTGGTCCCCTGCAGTGGGAGCGTGGAGTCTTTGCCCCTGGGCCACCAGGGAAGTCTCAACCATACTTAAGTAATCCCAGTCACTTATTTGAAATTTAATGTTGGTGTTTTTTCAGCCTGGAAGTGAGTTTTTCAGAGGTGGTGAAGATACAGACTGTACCACTGGGGTATGTCCCTTAGACTGAGACAGGGAAATGGCCTTGGGTGGCCCGAGTGGCTTTAAGAAGAAATGCTGTGAACTTAGACATTGCCTGAGCCCTGGGGTTGGGGTCCCCCAGGAGCCAGCCCACCTCTGTGCGGCACGAACGTGTGTTCACATCCCCGTTGGCCCTGGAGCCCAGCCGGGGTCATGGCCCTCGACGCTGGGGCATGGAGTTGGAGGAGCGCTGGCACTTGGCCCTTTTCTCCCACTGGCGCGAGAACACCTGCTCCAATGATCTCTTGCCAAGTGAAAACCATCCCAGTGCTTTGTGGTTTGAAAGAACGGTTTTGTTGATACCTAGGCTGTGATGAGTCAGGAGCTTGGGAAGTGCTGGCAGGTAGCTTGGCTCTGGTGTGAGGGGATCAGCTAGGGTGGTTTGATGGGGCTGGGGGTTGACTCCCAGGCTGGCTGGCTCACTCCCACACCCGGCAAGGCAGAGCCGCCCCCAGCTGGGGCCTCCGCTCCTTTCCGTGGGGCCTCCTCGGGCCTGCTTGGGCTTCCTCGAAGCGTGGCTGCTGGGTTCTGCGTGCTCGTGATCCAGGTCCTGGCAGGAGTGGCAGGGTCTGTAAGAGATGGGCCTGGGGTGTTGAGTCCAGACACCTCTGCCCCGTCTGACCAAACAGATATGTTGCGCAGGAGTTTGTGGCCGCCCTGGCCAGGGCGCCCTTCCCGACCATGCTCAGCCCCGGTGCTCGGTGAGTACCCAGCGTGCTCTGCGGTTCTGCCTCAGGACTCACAGGACAATTGCTGCGGCTGTTCAGGGTTGCATCCGACTCTGCGATCCCATGGACTGCAGCACGCCAGGCCTTCCTGCTTCTTACTGTCTCCCCGAGTTTTCCCAAGTTTGACAGTTGTTGCTGCTGCTGCTAAGTCGCTTCAGTCGTGTCCAACTCTGTGCGACCCCATAGACGGCAGCCCACCAGGCTCCCCCGTCCCTGGGATTCTCCAGGCAAGAACACTGGAGTGGGGTTGCCATTTCCTTCTCCAATGCAGGAAAGTGAAAAGTGAAAGTGAAGTCGCTCAGTCTTGTCCGACTCTTAGCGACCCCACGGACTGCAGCCCACCAGGCTCCTCCATCCATGGGATATTCCAGGCAAGAGTACTGAAGTGGGGTGCCATTGCCTTCTCCGTGACAGTTGTTACCCAGATGAAAAACAAAATTGGTTTCCTTCAGCAGGGAATTTTAGTAATAAGAAAACAAAACAAAACAAAACACTGAGTGCTTCTTGTGTTTGAACAGACCAAGCACCGGGGTGGCTGATCCAGGTGAGAATCAGAGTTGGGGGCACATGCTCCTGCCAGTAGGGAACCCTCCCCACCAAGACCACGGAAAGGGCAGCGTAATACCTGATAAGGGCATTTTGCAGCAGCCCTTTCTGCCTTCTTTTATTGTACATGTGTATACTTTATATAGATATGCAACACATAATAGGTATTTTATATATGTGTATCACCTACAGAGCGCACACATATGTATCATTTCTCCTTTTCTTTGTTAACTTTGTAGCTAGCGCTCTATAGTATCGCTATACTACCACACAGTATCACTGGTACCTCCTTTTAAAAAATGCTTAGGGAACTTGGACCCTGCAAACACACACCAAGTTAACAGAAGTGTATCATGAGCTCCATGTGCTCACCAGCCAGAGTCAACAATCGTTAACATTTTCCTAAACTTGTCAATTTGTTTCCCTCCCCCAACTTTTTTTTTATGCTGTTTGTTTTAAAGCAGATTCCAGACCCCGAATCGTCTCGCGGGGTAAGTCCATCCCTACCACGGGGTGGGCGTCGGTCAGCGAGTGCCGTGTGGACCTTATGGCCGAGGTGGCTGTGGTCCGGCCCTGCGGTCAGGGCAGTTTGTCCAGAAAGCACTCCTTCCCTGGGTCCTAGAAGATCCCTGCTGGCTTCCAGGGACGGCCCTGGGCTTCGTTTGGAAGCAGCACAGAAGCCTTGCTGACGTCACGCCGGTGCTGAAGCGGAGGCTTGGCACAGCGGACCAGTCCTCGATGTCCTGTTTGCAGACAGTCACCGCCTCCCAGAGGGCCTTCTCTGCAGCCTCCCACTGGGCGGACGGTCCGTGCCTGGAGAGGACATCCTGAGTCTGCCCTCAAGTCCTGGCTGCTCTTCTGAGCCTCTGTTGAGTCCATTTTTGGTGACTGAAATAGAAATTCTAATAAAAATGGGGCTGTCGCACACACAGACCTCCCTGGGGAGGAGTCTGGCTGGGGTTTGAGACAAAGGCAAGTGTCTGTCTCCTCTGCTTTCTTGTGCAAACCTTCCCCACAACTGCCCTCCTGCCCCAGGGGATCCCTGTGTGGCCTGTTAGACCCCAGGGGGCGGGCACTGGGTGTCAGGACCTGGACCCAGCTCCCAGCCTGTGATGGAGGGACCTCCCTGGGTTGTAATGGTGCTTTAAGCTCAGAATTGGGAGCCTGATCAGGAAAGAGAGGGCGAGGGACTGGATCTTGGTGGGGGGGAGGGATGAGAGAAAGGAAAGAAAGAAGGAAAGAAAGAAGAAGGAGGAGGGGAGGAGGGAAGAAAGAAGAGGAGGGAAGGAAGGGAGGAGGAAGGGGAGGGCGAAGGACGCGCCGTGAGAGTCCTTCCAACAGATGCCCGCCCGGCCCACTCTCGCTCTGCTTCCCTTCCCGGGCAGCTCGTCTCAGGCACGTGCGTCTCCGTCCTCCGTGTGCTGCTTTGCGGGCTTAGGGAGAGATCAGCCCGCGGGGAGCCGCTCCCTCGGGTTCCAACACAGACCCTGGGGTGCTGGAGGCCCCCACCCCTCGCACCCAGCTCACCCCGCCAAGGGAAGAAGAGAGAACAGAACCAGCCCGCCCAAAGAACCCACTGGTCCCTGGGAATCAGATCACCCGGGTCCTATGGGGAGATGGGCCTCCCATTGAGGAGCCTTCCAGGGAGGCTGGCCGGGGCTGCCCCCGGAAGGCAGGGAAGGAGGTGGAGGAAATTGCACTGGCTGGGCCACTGCACAGGCAGGAACCACGAGTGGCACCTGGGCGGGGCGCTCAGGGGAGACACAGAGCCCCGCTGGTGGGGGTCATTCCAGGTGAGAAATGCCCAAGCAGGAAATGAGATGCAACTCGTAAAGGACATCAAAGGAAGTGGAAAAGCATTCTTCCAATATGTCAGGGAGAAAAGAGGGAGTGGGGGAGATGCTCGCCCTTGATGAGGCGAGCGGAGGGGGGAGGTGGAGGCACAGGATAATTAAAATCAAGATCATGGAGATCAACAGAACTGGAGAACTGGGATTGGGGTGAGCACCTTCCTGCCGCCGGGGGACCCAAGGAGTGGCTCGGGGGCTCCTGGGGAGCCCCTCTGCTTGACCCCAGATCCGCACCGAGAGGCCTGGCTATCCCAGCTGGCTCCTGCAGGCGCAGGGATGGGGCGCCCCTCAGCGCATGCAGTGGCCACCAGCACAGGGCTGCAATGCCAAAGGCCTGGGGGCTGAGTGCACTCCTTATCCAAAGAAACTCTTCAGCAGAACTGGGTGCCAACACGTGAAGATGCCTAGACCGTTGCGGTGCCCAAGTCTAGCCCCCTCCACGGACAGACAGGGTGCTCCAGACTCACAGCCTGTCCACAGCCCGGGGCCATACCCGCCTTCCACTTAGGCTGAGGCCCAGCTCCAGTGTCCGCGAGAGGCTGGCTGTTGGGGCAGGCCCTGTTCCCCGACTCTGCGGCTGCCCCCAAGGTGAGCCTGCCCGCTGCATTGGGGGCACCCAGGGTGCCATGATAGCCTCCGTAGCAGCACCAGGTCCCGGTGGTCAAGAAGGCCCAGGCTGGCCGTCGCTTCCGCCCTCCAGGGAGGGAAATTGGGGGCCACCAGAAATGTTGAAGATCTGAGGAGGCCCACGGCTGCATGAGAGACAGGGAGGACTGCGTGGTCAGCCCCCACCGTGACCTCTGCTCGCTGTGGGCGTTGGAGAACACTTGCTGCGTCTCCTCTGCCCTCTCTGCCCGGGGTCACCGCAGAGATGACCATGGCTTCAGGCTGGTTTTCTTGATCACAAGTTGCAGGGGACATTGGTGGAGGTTCACGAGGGAGTGCCCAGCAGCTGAAGGCTGTTCACTCAGGTACCTGAGGGTGTGGCCCTTCCGGCCGGAGGCCTCAGTCCAGCCTCTGAAAGGGGCAGGCGGACAGGAGGTGTGGGGACCCTGGCCTGGCAGGGACTAGGAGGGCAGGGCGTGCCTGGGCCACACAGGGTGCCCGCCCCTCTTTTACAGGCTTGCTCTTCTTGCTGTCCAGTCCCTCAGTCGTGTCCGACTCTGCGGCCCCATGGACGGCAGCGCGCCAGGCTTCCTTGTCCTTCACATCTCCCAGAGCCTGCTCAGTCTCATGTGCTCCGAGTCAGTGGTGCCCTCCAACCATCTCATCCTCTGTCGCCCCCTCTCCTCTCGCCTTCAGTCTTTCCCAGCATCAGGGTCTTTTCCAATGAGTAGGCTCTGAACATCAGGTGGCCAAAGTATTGGAGCTTCAGCTTCAGTCCTTCCAGTGAATATTCAGCACTGATTTCTCTTCGGATGGACTGGTTGGATCTCCTTGCAGTCCAAGGGGCCCTCAGGCATCTTCTCTAACACCACAGTCAAAAGCATCAGTTCTTCACATCCAGGCTTCTTTATGGTCCAGCTCTCACATCGCTACATGACTCCTGGAAAAACCAGAGGTTTGACTAGACGGGCCTTTTCACAGGCTGGCAGGTCCATAAACAGGCTGGACCTAGTTTAGGGAGCTAGGCCAGAGCCGGGCTGGCTGGGGGCGCAGAGGCAGTATGGTTTATCCCACACTCGGTCGGAGGGGAGCCTGGTCCTCAGGGTCAGGGTGCTTTCCCAGGCTCCCAACCCTGTAAACAGCAGCTCAACAGTAACAACTGGGCTTCCGAAGCACAAGAATTTCGTTCGGAGGCCGCCCGAGCGAGCACCTGAGCCCGGGCGCGTGTGTGGGTGCCTGGGCACCAGGCAGGAGGGCCAGCACTGGCCATCCGAGGGGACAGCGATCGGGGCACAGGCCTCTCCCGAGGGGAGGGCGCTTGGCGGGCGCGGCCGCCGCGGGCGCGGGAGTGGCGGGCAGGAGGCTCCTTCCCGGGCCGCGCTCGGCTCGGCGGTCCGCGGGGAGGGGCGGGAAGGCAGCTGGACGCGGCGGCGATTTATGGGCCTTTCAGCCGAGCAGGTGCCTCCTCGGGCCGTCCATTGTCTCGCCGGCCTCACAATGGGGCTGCCGCAGCCGCAGGGCCGGCCCCCGCCGCGGCCCGAGGCCTGCCCGGGCGCCAGGGCACCGGGGCGGCTCGGGCCACCGCTCCGTCGTGCGCTTGTCGGCGCGTCCGTCCGCGCGCCCACGGCGGGGAGCCGGCCCTGCGCGCCCGGGGCCTCTGGCCCCGTGCACGACCCGGGAGCCCAGCCCGAGGGCACCCCGCGCCCCGACGTGCGCCCGAGGCCGCGGCGCCCGCTCCTCACGCGCCGTCGGGCACCGGCTCCGCCCGGCTGGCACAGCCCCGCGCCGCCACGTCCCGGACGCACACACAGGGGCCCATTCTTCCCGGCTCCGTGCAACCATATGGCAAATCCGCGTCGACACAGCACCCCCCCGCTCATTCAGGCGCAGAATGTCCCGCAACGGGGAACAATCAGAACTCTGTTCGCGTCTATTATGGATGCGGACGGGCGAGAAAAAAAATCATTTAACTCCAAGAGATAGCCAGCTAATTACCAACCATATGTGAGCCCGGATTCAAAGTGGTGCCGAGGAGTTCATTCTGAATCGGGGCGACTTTATTAGGTATAGAAGACAGATGTCCGGACAGCACACGCATCACAGAAAATCGTGTCGGGGAGTTCTTGAAATGTCGGGAGAGCTCTTTAAATATTAAAGGCCCAGCCCTGCTGAGGGGCTGGGCCGGGGTCCTCTGGGAGCCCCAGGCCGGGGAACAAGACTTAGCAACAGCGACAGCGGCAGACGCCGCGGCCCTGCGGCCCAAGGGCGGGGTCCCGCCTCCAGCCCCTTCCCGCGGTGCTCCCTCGCCTGGCTCTGGGGTGCTGTAGGCAGGGGGGAGGAGGTGCGCAGGGACCCTCCCGGCAGTGATGGGTCAGGGGGTGGCTCTGCCTGGGCACTAAGTCCCCTCATGGCCCCCAGGAAAGGAGCCAGAAGGAAGATGAGGTTGGTGGGGGGCGGAGAGTCTGGTTCCACAGGGCCAGCCGGAGCCCAGATGGGTTGGGCGGTGCACACAGTAGGTCTTCCAATGGACTTTAGTGAACGAGTGAATGAATGAATGAATGAACCAAGGGCAGCCAACCCAAGCCCCAGGAGAAAATCCCTTGGGGGTGGGTGGGAGTGTGGAGATGTGTATAAGAGACAGGCTCATGCAGCTCAACAGTAACAACTGGGCTTCCGAAGCACAAGAATTTCGTTCGGAGGCCGCCCGAGCGAGCACCTGAGCCCGGGCGCGTGTGTGGGTGCCTGGGCACCAGGCAGGAGGGCCAGCACTGGCCATCCGAGGGGACAGCGATCGGGGCACAGGCCTCTCCCGAGGGGAGGGCGCTTGGCGGGCGCGGCCGCCGCGGGCGCGGGAGTGGCGGGCAGGAGGCTCCTTCCCGGGCCGCGCTCGGCTCGGCGGTCCGCGGGGAGGGGCGGGAAGGCAGCTGGACGCGGCGGCGATTTATGGGCCTTTCAGCCGAGCAGGTGCCTCCTCGGGCCGTCCATTGTCTCGCCGGCCTCACAATGGGGCTGCCGCAGCCGCAGGGCCGGCCCCCGCCGCGGCCCGAGGCCTGCCCGGGCGCCAGGGCACCGGGGCGGCTCGGGCCACCGCTCCGTCGTGCGCTTGTCGGCGCGTCCGTCCGCGCGCCCAGCGGCGGGGAGCCGGCCCTGCGCGCCCGGGGCCTCTGGCCCCGTGCACGACCCGGGAGCCCAGCCCGAGGGCACCCCGCGCCCCGACGTGCGCCCGAGGCCGCGGCGCCCGCTCCTCACGCGCCGTCGGGCACCGGCTCCGCCCGGCTGGCACAGCCCCGCGCCGCCACGTCCCGGACGCACACACAGGGGCCCATTCTTCCCGGCTCCGTGCAACCATATGGCAAATCCGCGTCGACACAGCACCCCCCCGCTCATTCAGGCGCAGAATGTCCCGCAACGGGGAACAATCAGAACTCTGTTCGCGTCTATTATGGATGCGGACGGGCGAGAAAAAAAATCATTTAACTCCAAGAGATAGCCAGCTAATTACCAACCATATGTGAGCCCGGATTCAAAGTGGTGCCGAGGAGTTCATTCTGAATCGGGGCGACTTTATTAGGTATAGAAGACAGATGTCCGGACAGCACACGCATCACAGAAAATCGTGTCGGGGAGTTCTTGAAATGTCGGGAGAGCTCTTTAAATATTAAAGGCCCAGCCCTGCTGAGGGGCTGGGCCGGGGTCCTCTGGGAGCCCCAGGCCGGGGAACAAGACTTAGCAACAGCGACAGCGGCAGACGCCGCGGCCCTGCGGCCCAAGGGCGGGGTCCCGCCTCCAGCCCCTTCCCGCGGTGCTCCCTCGCCTGGCTCTGGGGTGCTGTAGGCAGGGGGGAGGAGGTGCGCAGGGACCCTCCCGGCAGTGATGGGTCAGGGGGTGGCTCTGCCTGGGCACTAAGTCCCCTCATGGCCCCCAGGAAAGGAGCCAGAAGGAAGATGAGGTTGGTGGGGGGCGGAGAGTCTGGTTCCACAGGGCCAGCCGGAGCCCAGATGGGTTGGGCGGTGCAAGCAGTAGGTCTTCCAATGGACTTTAGTGAACGAGTGAATGAATGAATGAATGAACCAAGGGCAGCCAACCCAAGCCCCAGGAGAAAATCCCTTGGGGGTGGGTGGGAGTGTGGGGGCCAATGAGGAAGGAAAACACGTCTAATTTCTTAACCAAAAAAATAGCCTCCGGCCATAGGCCCCATTCTTTGAAGAAGGAAAAAGAGAAAGCTCGTTAGAGAGAGAGAGAGAGAAAATCTTTCTGTTTTCCATGCAATGCAATTACGTTCCAGCTTTTTCTCCTTGTTATTCTTTTAAGCCAAATGTCTGAATAAAAGGATTATTCCCCCGCTCCCCCCCACCCAGGACCGTGGGGGCCTCTGCTGGCTAGACTAACTGCTGGCCGTGGCTTCCACATCTTCTATGAAAATAAGTGAGGTCAGCTGCCATTCAATTGTCACAGCATATATATTTGAAAATTTAAATATTTGAATCAAAGGAAAAAGGAGGATTTGCATTTCTGCCCAACGCAAGGAGCGCGTTCGGCGAACGCGGCACAATGGAGACGGTTCAGTCGGGATGAATTGTCTCCGCGCGGGAGGATTCTGTGCGAAGGCGCCCAGTGCTCTCTCCTTTGTTTCTTCTGCTTTTGTTTTGTGTCGTGATTTTCTTTCCCGTTAGCCGCTCCATCCAGGAGGGTGTTTTCTGAAACTTGGTGACTGACTTTGGTTTCAAGGACATAAAGAAACATGGAAAAACTCCCAGGAAGCGCTCACATCAGAGGCCCCTCTGCCACAAAAGCAAAATTTAACTGAACATGCCAGGGTGGAAAAATAGATACAGAGGACTCCCAATACCACCAGAATGGGCTAATCAGCTGGCTCCAGCTGGACTGGATGAGGCTGCTCGTGCAGGCCCGGTGGGCAGGGCGGAGGCCCAGCGCTCCGCAGCCCTCGGCCTGGGCTCGGCCCTGCAGACGGCCCGATTCTCCAGGGGACCCGAGCCTGCGGCCCCAGATGCGCCCTCTGCCCGGGTAGTGTCAGGGCTCCGCTCCTGGCTCTTCCATCCTGTCCTCCGAAAATGGCCTTCTGCGGGACTCGCCACTTCCGTGAGTCCACAGGTGCTGGGACGCTGCTTCTAGCAGAAGCCGCTGGGAGGCAGTCATGCACTGAGTCGGAAACGGCCTCAAAGCCTGGCCTGTGCAGGTCCGAGGCTGGGGGCGTGGCCTCTCTGTGCGGACGGGGGTCTGGACAGGTGTCATCCCTCAGCAGAGCTGGGGTTGGGTGGGTGCTGGGGTATTAGTCCCCGCAGGGCTGGGGATGTTCGTGTCTCCAGTCCTGGAGCTGAAATCCCAGGCCCAGCTGTGGGGGGGCCGATCCTTCGGGGGGCCCCTCCTGGGCCTGGAGAGGCCGTCTCCTCCCCGTGTCCTCACAGAGTCGTCCCTCTGAGTGTGTGTCTGCGTCCTGACTTCCTCTTCTTATGAGGACAGCAGTCCTGTGGGATTAGGGCCCCATCCTTGTGACCTCATTTGAACTGACTCACCTCTTAAAAGGTCATCTCTCCAGCTAAGGCCACACTCTGAGATACTGCGGGTTAGGACTCCAGGAGAAGTTCAGCCATAACCCTGGGCTTCCAGTTAGGGCCTCATGCCCTGTGGCCTGGGAGGCCCAGTGGGGAGCTGCGCTGTCCTGCCTCCAGCACCCTGGGTCGGTGTGAGACCGGCTGCTGGGGGTGGGGGTGGGCCTGGTGACCGACACTCATGACTAAAGCAGGCTCTAGGGCCTCACCCTTTCCAGAGAGGCCTCGAGGGGCATCGGAGACCCCTGTCCTTCCAGGCCCACCCCACCTCCCTTCTGGACTGAATATTCTCCTTGGAGTCCGGAAATGGCTGCTTATCTCAAGCCCAGCTCCTTTGGAACTGGGCCCCAGTCCAGGGGGCCCGGTCCCTCTCCTGGGCCTCGGGGTGGCGGCTCTGCCAAGCCCCTTGCCCCACAGAGTCAGTGCTTCCTGCTCTGTCCCTCGTGCCTGACTCGGGCCTTTCTTTCCTTTTTTCCCCTCTCTTATCACATTCCTGACTTCTTTTCTTTCCCAATGTCCCCCCACCCCCCACAATTTCTAAATCCAAATAAAAGCCAAATGTGAGACGGACTCCATACTCTGCAGGGTGACCTGGGCCAGAGCCCGGCATCCCCTCCAGTCCCCCAGTTGCTGTGTGACCCATACAGGTTTTCCTGACCTCTCTGAGCCTTGGCAGTCCTCTTCCATGTCAAACAAAATGCTGACCAGGCTCGTGGGCAGAGTTAGAAGGAGCTAATGAAAATGGCTGAAAAAACACTCTAGGCATTTAAAAAATGTCACGTAATTGCAAAATAATAATGGTAGCAACAATATACCTTGGAATTTTGCTGGAACGTAGAGTGGGCCCAAGTGGAATGTGGCATGGAGGGGGCCTGCCCTGGCCTCTGTCCAAGGGGCTTTCATTACTGAGGTGACCCCAGGACTCCATTCGAAGGCGGTTCCTCTTTAAGGTGGTCCTGCTTCGTACCCTTGCTCCCCCACTGGCCCCAGGCCAGCTCACTGAGTTGCTGCCACAGGCTCAGGTCACACGGTTGGCAAACCAATGGTGTTTTTTTAAATTTTTAAAAAATTCCCAACATGAAAATAGCCTTCTGTTTCCCTCTGATTGTAGAAGTATTATACACTCATTGTGAAAAAATGCAAAAAAAACAGTAATGCATCAAGAAGAAAGTAAAATTCCTCCAGACAGAGCCTCCTACCCTACGTCATCAGAGATGGCAGTCTGGGGCTCTACACAATTTTGGGACCCACGTTTACTTTTTAGATTCAAAGTACATATTCTAGTTCATATTTTAAAGCATTAGAGTAAATACATAAACACACATAGCTTGATTTCAAAATATTTAACCGTGATGAGAGGTTTAAGACCCATAATATGAGTGTGGTAGACGAAATGACAGGCACACCGTTTGGAAGAAAGATTTTAGTACAAGCGGCAACTGGCGGCTGTAGCAAAATCTGTGTCTTAGTACATGTGTTGGCGAAGGGCTGGGCCCTCCCCAGCTGACAGGTTGAACGTGGTAACACCAACAGGAGGAAAGTAGGGATGCTTGTAGAGGCCGCTCGCCAGAGGAGATGCGGTCACTGGGCGTGAGGTCCAGGGTGGCTGGCGAGGTTGGGCAGGGCTGCCATCCCAGGACACCTCTCGGGGGTGGAAGAGCGCTCCACCATTCCCACGAATGGTCTCCGTTCCCACGAGGCCTCCAGGACCGTTCCCATGAAGATGGAAGTCTCTGGTTAATGAAGTGATCACAGGGGTTAGGTTAGACAAACCGTGTTTGTCTCAAACGAATGTGCAAACCTTGTTTGAACTGTTTCCTGGAAAGAAATGGAAGGGGAGGCCCGAGGGGGGCACCTGCTATTTCCACGTTGATAGGAAATGGTTTCCGTCCCGTGACCATGGAAACTTCCATGGTGCATCCAGCTGTGTGTTTCCCACGAGCCCTCCTGCCTCTGCACAGCTCGTCACCATGTCGGTGCGGATCCTAGCCTGGCAGGTTGGGCGTCAGGGGTTGGCGGAGCTCTCTGGCCCAGGCCTGAGTGTCGGCTGGCGCCCCTGTGACGTCCCCCTCAGAGCCCCCTGGGCCAGCTTCTGTGCTGTCTGGGTGCTGTGCACACGCATATGAAGTGGGCCGAGGGCTCCCCTGAGGGCCTGGGTGAGGGAGGCGCTGGGGCCTGTACCAGAAGCCCGGAAGGATCTGGGGGAAGGGGCAGGGGAATGGAGCCAGCAGGGAGGGCACTCTGGGCAGAGGGATCAGTGGCCAGGAGCCAGCACTGGGCTGGTGGCGGCTGGACCAGTTCCCTGGTGCCGGCCGAGTTTGGACCTGACCACTGGATCACCTGGTATAGTGGTGTGTCAGCCCTTTGCCTGAGGGGGGCACAGAAATAGAACAGAAAGTCTGAGGGACACTGGTGCTGGTCACTTGCCAAGCTGTGTCCGACTCTTTGGGGCCCCATGGGCTACAGCACGCCAGGCTCCCCTGTCCTTCACCATCTCCTGAAGTTTTGCTCAAATTCACGTCCATTGAGTCGGTAATGCCATCCAACCATCTCATCCTTTGCCCTCATCCTTATCCTCCTTATCCTTCTCCTCCTGCCCTCAATCTTTCCCAGCATTAGAGTCTTTTCCAGTGAGTCAGTTCTTTGTATCAGGTGGCCAAAGTATTGGAGCTTCAGCTTCAGCATCAGTCCTCCTAGTGAATATTCAAAACTGATCTCCTTTAGGGCCGGCGGGTTGGATCTCCTTGCAGCCCAAGGGACTCTCAAGAGTCTTCTCGAGCACCACAGTTCGAAAGCATCAGTTCTTCGATGCTTGGCCTTCTTTATGGTCAAACTCTCACATCCATACACGACTACTGGAAAAACCGTACCTTTGACGGTACAGACCTTTGTTGGCAAAGTGATGTCTCTACTTTTTAATTCGCTGTTTAGGTTGGTCATCGCTCTCCTTCCAAGGAGCAAGCGTCTTTTCCTAGTGAATATTCAAAACTGATCTCCTTTAGGGCCGGCGGGTTGGATCTCCTTGCAGCCCAAGGGACTCTCAAGAGTCTTCTCGAGCACCACAGTTCGAAAGCATCAGTTCTTCGATGCTTGGCCTTCTTTATGGTCAAACTCTCACATCCATACACGACTACTGGAAAAACCGTACCTTTGACGGTACAGACCTTTGTTGGCAAAGTGATGTCTCTACTTTTTAATTCGCTGTTTAGGTTGGTCATCGCTCTCCTTCCAAGGAGCAAGCGTCTTTTAATTCCATGCTCTGAAGAGCATACGGGTCCCCTGTCTTTCTAACGGGTGCTGTGGCCTGAGTTATGTGTCAGGAATATTTGCTGGCCCAGAAAATGGCCCTCTCCTTGCTTCAGAGCTGTTGGTGGAGCAAGTCTATCACCCAGCAATACCTGGGGCGGGGCCCTGTCGTCGGGGTACGAGGGACCGACCTGAGCAGGGGTCCTGTGGCCGCCCCCCCACTCCCATCCCCAGCCCGGCCGCGCCTTCCCCGCCTGCCGCCCCCACTGCGCCGCGCGCGTCTGTTTGGAGAAGAAAGCGGGCCAATTTGTTTTCATTCAGAATCACTTAAGATCCCATTTTGGAGAAATGAAAGGAGAGAAGCGCGCGTCCCGCGCCCGGCCCGCTGGGTGCCCGCTCGTGCCCGGCGGCGCGCGGGTGGGGGCGGCGCCCCTGCCCCTCCCCCTCGCGCCCCCGGGCCCTGCAGGCCCAGGTTCGAGGGCGGCGGCCCGCAGCCCGGGCGGCGGCCACGCCGCCCTCATCTGCATGAAGCGCACACTCGCGGCCCATCTGCAAAGGCGCAATTAAACGCGGGGGGCGGGGGGCGCCCGAAATTAGCATTTCCGCGGCCATCTGGCGCGAGGAGCGGGCGCGGCCGGACAAAGGGCGCCGGGCGAGGGGAGCGGCGAGTGTGCCGCGGCATTGACCTGCAAATGAGGCTTTGTCAGCGCGTTAAAGCTGGCCGGACCCCCGACCCGGCCCCCGCCCCGCCTGCCGGCCCGCGGCCCCTCGCGGCCCAGGCCCGGGCCGGCGGCACCGGAGGCCTGGCTCTCGCTGGGCCTGTGCAGGAGGTGGGCCTGGGGGCTTTGGAGCCCCTCCCCGGGCGGTCCCGGAGCCGCACGGTTCAGCGGAGCCCCTGGGTAGGGGTCCCGGCCGCCACAGCCCCCATTGCAGCACCTCTGGGCCTCTGGTCGTCCTGCGTCCCTCCGGGGCAGGGCTTTCTGGAGAGGGGGCTGTCCTTCCTAGGATCCTAGCTGGTGGGTGGAGGGGTCATGGATGGAGGGGGTCGAGATACTAAAACCTGACCAGCTGAACATCTGGACAAGCCCTGCCCCCATGGACTGTAATGCCCTACCTCTTGAGAAGCGGTGATTTTAAAGCTTCTGAAATCTGTGGGCCTGTGACGGCAGGGGAACTCTTTGGCACATGGCTTTCCAGCTTGGTGACCCAGGCTTGGTGACAAGCCAGCAGTCACACCTTCCTTGCTCTGACCAAGTCCTCAGAGAATCTCAGCTGTGGGAGAGGGTGGCGCTAGAGGAGCCCCATTAGCCCCCGGCGGGTGAACTGGGGCTGCAGGGCGAGCCCAGTGTCCTGGAAGCAGGAGGCAGGACCAGGAGCCCTGGAGATCGATTCCTGGGTCACCTGATGCCTGTCTGAGTCCTCAACAGCGTCGCTCAGACTCTGGACACCACCCTCACCCCCTGAGGACGGTGCGTGAGGCCATTTCTGGGCCTTGGTTTCCCCAGGGGGCACAAGTGGGCTCCTGCTGATCCTGTTCAGAGGGCTGCGGCCGCTGGACCTTGTTGCCTTTCAGCCCCAGCTCCCAGCACATCTGAAGGGGCTGTGGCGTGAGGGACCCCTGACCCAGCCCGAGGGTGAGGATGCTTCCTGGAGGAGGGAGGCAGAGGCAGGGCAGGGGGGCCATCGTCCAGCCCCGGGTCAGCTAGGTGGGGCTGAGGCCTGGGACTCTGTCCCTGGCGTATGAGGGGGCGACGCTGGAGATCCAGGGGGTGCTGGTTTCTAAGGCTGTGAGCAGCTGGGCTGAGTCCTGATTTGTGTGTGTGTGTGCAGGGGTCTTCAAATACTTCCCGTTAGCAGGGATCAGAATTCTAAAATATCCCCCAAAATGTCTGTATTCCTCAGGGCTCAGGTGAGGTCTCCTTCAGCTGCTCCTTCGGGGGCTTACTGCTACAAAGAGAAGCTGAAAGTTGAGTAGACAGTAACACTCTAGTGAACGTTAGCCTGCCAACTAATTCTGGAAATCGGGAGTCCAGGGACAAGGGTCTGAGCCCGAGCCTCTCGGGCAGGTGCCCCCAGACAGGGAGGGTGTGGGCATGCAGAAGCTCTTGGCAGAGCCTGGTGTGGGGCCGCAGGTGTGAAGACTGCCTGCCAGCCACCCCCAAGGGCCAGGCTCTGTGATGTGACTGAGTGGCCCTCAGCCTCAGAGGCGGGTCCTGCCTGTGAGGTAGGGCAAAGGTCTCTGGCCTGGGAGCTCTGGTGTTTCTCCACCTGGGCCTTGCACTTTCACTGTGCAAATAAGGCAGAGTAGCGCTTGGAGTAGGAGGGAATGGGGCGGAACCCCGGGGGGCTCCTGAGGAACCAGCCGCGTTGCTGGTCCATGGGGACCAGGTGCTGGCAAGCAGGTGGGGGCAGTGGCCCCTTCTCTACTAAGTGGTTCTGGGCGGGCATGTCCCATTTTCAGGGTCAAGTCCATCAGCAGACAGGCCGTGGAGCCCCGTCTCTAGTCTTGGGAATGCCTGCAGCTCCCCACTCTCATCCCCGGCAGTTCACAGGCCCAGCCCGAGCTGGCTTCCTGCGGGCCAGCATCTCCTAGACGGCCATCCAGGTGTTCTCTGTGCTATGGGTCTCCTCCGTGACCCACTGAAGGGGCACTGCCCAGCTCCAGAGGACACAGTCAGTGTCTCTGGTGGGCACCCCACAAGTGCTATGATGGGAGTGCCTGGGGCACGTTCTGCTGGCCCCTTCAGGAGTCTTCAGGAAGAAAGGGCCCTTTGGCCTGGGGTTTGGCAAGTGAGTAGGAGTTTGTTAAGTGGCGATGGGGAGGAAGGGCGAGTTTGACAGGTGATGGCCAGGGGTGGTGACCGTGGAGACTGGGGGGAACTGGGGCAGCTGCTGCTGGTTGGGTGGGAGGGGTGGTGGTTGGGGGCTGGGCCTGGAGACCAGGGCTTCCTCCTTTGGGTTTCCAGCCCCTGCTTCTAGAGCTGGATGGGAGCCTGGATTCACCCTTCCTGGCTTCAGGAACACTCTTTTCAGTGTGACCGATGGGGCAGAAGAGCTGAGTGGCAGGCAACTCGTGGCCCAGCCTTTGGAGGGCGAGGCCGCCTCTGAGCCAGGGGCCTAGTCCCGGCCGGAGCCTGCTGCTGGCCAGGGCCCCCCACTCCCAGCGCTCCTCTGCCCTGTGTGCATGGCGAGTGTGGGAGAGGGAGCCCAGGAAGCCCCGAAGGAGCCACTGAACCCGGGTCTGGCTGCCCAAGAGGGCAGGGCTGCGCTGAGGCCGCGCGGCTGAGCCCTCCTCCCTTCCCTCTCCACTCCATCCCCTTCTTCCCACCTGGTCCACAGGAGTCTTGGAGCTGGGACATCCCACTGGAAGAGAAATAGCTTCCCTCTGCCTGTCCCCCGTCACCTCCTGGAGCTCTGGGAGGCTGCAGCCCATGCCCCGATGCAGAGCCCAGGGCTGGGCGAGGCCAGCCAGACCGTCCGAAGCCGGTGAACTCAGGAGTCCCAGACCGTTCTGGGACTCCCCTGCAGGATGTTAAAGTGGGGAGGGTGGGGACCTTCTGCTTTCAACGCAGCACATGAGTCCCCTTGTTTCCTAGGCTGCTCACCCCTGACCCATCTGTGAAATGGGTGCAGTAATTCTCGCCTGACACATGTTGGCTCCGGTGGGGGGCTGCCGCCCCTAAGGCTGGCTCTGAGAGTTCCCTGTGCCCACGCAGGCGGCCTGGGGTCCGTGAGGCTCTGCAGGTGGGACAGGGCCTCTGCCCCTTCTCCGCCCACCCTCACACCTGTACTGGGCACCCAGAGTGGGGCACGTCGCAGCCCTCCATCCCACCCACAGCTCCCGGGCGGGTGGGCGGGCGGTCTAGACAGCGCAGGCGCTGGGCGGTTGGCACCCAGGTGTGGGAGGGCCTGGGTGCCAGAGGCGGCCGCCAGGTCGGGCCAGGCCGGCTCCGGCGGACGCTGAATGGGCGCTCTGTCCTGCAGCCGCGGCTGTCATCTGCCACAGGGATTCGGTTTCCTAGAAGCTGGTGCGGCTGCAGGTGGATTCCGTGCGGCCCGGTGACCTTGCGGCCTGGAGACCGGGTGCCTCCGAGCCAGGCGGTGGCTGTGGGGGGCGGCGGGAACACTGAGGCCTTCTCCCGAGGGAGCAGGGCTGAGCCGGCCAGGAAAGCAATCTGCCCGCGCCCTCGGGCCTTGCGGGCTTGCTGGCAGGGGAGAGGGGCGGCCAGGGCAGTGGTGCCAGGCCTTGGCAGGGCTCGTGAGAGACCGGGCCAGCCAGGCGCTGGGTAACCGAAGCTGCCTGGACACACGTGGGGTTTTGTGGAGCATTTTCAGGGCATGGCTCTGCCTGTCTCTCCCTGGGGCTGGTGGCAGGATGGAGACAGGGAGGGAAGGAGGAGATGAGTGTATCTGTGGGCGCTGCGGTGGGGAGGTGCTGGGTCAGACTGCCCGCCGCCTCTTGTCTCCACACGCAGCTTGGGTTCTGCGGGAGGTGAGGGTAGGAGCTGGCTCTTTAGGGGGACAGAGATGCTCCAGGGGGTAAGGAGGCTTGGAGGTTCCTGCTGGTTAAGGTGAGGAGCTTGGAGCCAGGTGTGCCAGCTCCCGTGTGCCCATGCTCCAGGGGCCTCCCTTGCACAGGCACACTTTGGGGAGTGTTTCCTTGCTGCTGAATCTTTCATTCACAGATGCATTCATTCTGCCCACAGCCACCCTCCTGCAGGCGCCCACCTGGCTGCCTCAGGCCAGACCCTGGGTCAGAGGTGGTTGGCCCGGCCTCGAAACCCAAGGAGGGGTCCTTTGAGCTGTAGGCTCCTCCATGCGCCTGAAGGGTCTTTCTGGAGCATCCAGGTTGCTCTGTTCTGTGGGGTGGTGAGGAGCAGTCAGGGCCGGGAGAGTGGTTTTGGCCCCAGGGGTGTGTGAGTCTTCATGTCTCCAGTTCAGCCCACAGCAGTCACACCCTGGAAGCAAGTGAGTGTCCACATGTAGGGGCTGCTGAGCGTGGCTACAGCAGATGGAGGGAGAAGCTGTGCCGAAGCCCCAAGAACCGAGAGGCGCCTCCAGACCTGGGGAGAAGGGCCAGCAGCAGAACAGCTGGATGGTGCTGCTGCCCGTGTGCCCGCGGAGCCCGTGTGCCCATGGAGCCCATGTGCCCGTGGCGCCCGCGGAGGCCGTGTGCCCGCGGAGTCTGTGGCATTCAGACACGTGACTTTGCGCCTGACTTGGAGTCGGGCTCCCGCCGAGCTGGAAAGGTGCGCGCTGGCTCCTTCACCTCCCAGGAGGGACCTGCCCTTTTCCAGTCTGCGGACAAGGGGTGTTTGAGAACACGTATTGAGGGTGTTTTTAGGTCTGTGCCTTAGGGAAAAGTCACAGGAGGAAGTGCGGCGGGCCTCTGGGGACAGTGGGCCTGTGGCACTGGAGGAGAGCATTCAGCAGGGGCATACTGCGTGCACCTGTCTCGCTCACAGCAAGCCTGGTGCGTAGGGGCCCGGGTGCAGGCCTGTGTTTCGAGGCCCCCATCACCCCCCACCTCAATTTCCTCCCTGTTGGTGGCGGTTCTCAGCGGACATGTCACTGAGGCTCCGGAGGGGCCGTCCAGGAGGCTCCCTGGGGTGTTAGGGAGGGAGCCTCTGTCTGCCGGACGGCCTTGAACGGGGCAGCACGGGTTCACCTGGGGCCCTGAGGGATGAGAGAGATGCCCAGGAGGAGACCGGACGACTTAGGTCAGAAATGGAGTCGAGAGCAAGGCAGGAGCCCCGCAGGCCTGGCGCCCCAGGCCGGCCAGGCGAGCGGAAGTCCCACTGACTGTCAGCCGCTGGGCCTTTCCCGGAAGTCCTTCAGACGAGACCTTGTGGATGGCAGAAGGGCCTTGATTAAGACCCTTGGAAATTCCCTGGTGACGTCACCCACCATCCTGACAACCTGACATCCGGATACCACCCACCATCCTGACAACCTCTCTTTATAAGGTGTCTGCCTTGAGGGGTCTCCCACCCTGGCTGGCTGGCCCCCAGCGCACCAGCAGTCAGGGCCCCCTCTCCTCCACCCGCGAGTGTGGGGCCTTGACCCGCACGAGCCTCCTCTCCTGAGCCCGGCCGATCCATCTCTGCTCTGTCACTTCCATTGTCCTTGGCAGAGGGGCTGTGGCCCGCCTCCTGGGGCGCTGGCAGAGGGCGCGGGTGGGGGTGGCGGCTCCCTGTGTGCATGGCCCCAGGCCCTTCTGGCAGATTCTCTGGCCCCGGTGGGGGTGGGGTGCACTGAGGTGGAGCTGAGCCTGCTCCGGGGGGTGTCCCGTGCCTGGCTGTGAGAGGGTTCTGGCAGCAGGCTGTCTCGGCCTTGCTGAGGGGCCTGACCGTCCCCGTGGACCCTGGGCCACTGTTCCAGGACAGCTGGGTGGGGATGTGCGCCTCGCCCCGTTGGGCGACCTGAGCGGGCCCGTCGAGGGGGAGGTCCGGCAGGGGCCCGCCCAGCGCGGTTTGCCCTGGAGAGGCGTCTTTGTCCGCGGCCGTTGTGTGTGTGCTGCCGTTGTGTGTCCAGTCGTCTTGCTGGGCTAGAGACGACAGCTCGCGTGCGCACCTCTCCCTGGCCTCAGTGAGCTCCGTCGTCGGTGCCGGGTGCGAGGCTCCTGAGGCTTTCGTCTTGTCTTGGCTTGCACCCTGCTGGCAGCTTTGAGAAGGTGGGGCTGCGAAGAAACGCAGAGAGCTTGGGGCCCCTGCCCAAGGACGCACAGCTCGCGTGCATCTTGGCACTCAGTGGCTGAGTCGGAATGGGAACATGCTTGCACTGTGCATGTGTGTGTGTGCATGTGTGCGTGTCTGTGTGTATAAGGAGTAGGCAGTGGGGAGGAATAAAGCTAAGAAGACACAACAAAGGAATTCAGTGAGGTTTGGGGGATTGAATCAGTAGTTGGTCTTGTAACTGGGTCTCTTGAAGATCCAAAGGGAATTTGGGCTCTTCCTTCCTGAGGTGCAGCGGCAGCCTTCTTGGAGCCAGTGGGCATGTCCCGATGGACCCACCGCGTTTGCATGCGTGGGATAGGCACAGTGTCTCCTGGCTCGTTGGCCCAAGTGGGCCAGCAGAGGAGCTCTGTTCAGACTGCCTGGGAATTCTCTGCTAGCTGGCTTTTAGCTTTATTCCTCCCCACTGCCCACTAGCTACACTCCTTGGATCTGGCCTCTCTGGCCTCACCATCCAGTCTGAGAAGGCCATCTCTTTGTTTTAGCCAGCCCATTCCTCCCAGCCTTCTGACTTCCTGGCTCACCGCCTCCCCAAATTCTCTGCCTCCTGCAGTCTTGTTCTTCTCTGAGGCTTTTTCTGATGCAAATTCACAAAACCAGGTGCCGTGTTGGGCTGGCCCTGCCTTGGGCCTCAGTTTCTCCATTTGCACTGGGGGGTGGGTGTGGGGAGGACTCATGTGCCCTGAGACCTGTCTACTCTGGGCACCTCCCTCCCCCTGGCACAATCGGTGTGCCCCCGGAGCACCCCAGCCCCCCACCCCCATGTGATCTACCCCCACCAGCTCCCGGGGGCTGCGGGCTGGGCAGGAAGGCTAGGCTGCCGCCTGACTGATCCGGGCAGCCTGTGCCTCCCGCTTTGATGTTCCTCAGAAAGAGCACAGGCTTCCTTCAGGCTGGAAACCTGGGGAGAGTCTGTGAGCAGTGTGTGGGGGGCTGGATGGGAGAGGGGCGGAGGTTACTGCTGTGTCCCAGTGACATGATTTCAACTCAGGCTCAACCCCCGCACTGTGAGCCTGGGGTCCACACCCAGAGGCAGGAGGAGTGAGTGTGCCAGGCTCCCAGTGGGCTCCTGTCCTGGGCTGGCTCTGAGCCTGGTCAGGCTGTGGGGTCAGTGCCCAGAGGCGCAGGGGGGCGGGGCAGGTGTGGCTCCGGGTGCCACAGAGGTGGGACGAAGGCTGGGATGGGGGCTGAACAGTGAATGCGGGGACAGGGGATCTGAGCTTTCTCTGGCGTCTGCCCTGTCTGCCCAGAGCAGGGCGTTCCCTCTCCCCCACCGCCCATCTCCCTAAGGTGCCTGGAGGCTGGGGGCAGGGGTGGGCTGCAGGGAACCCCAGAGGGACCTGCTGAGAGAGAAGGGCCTGGGGCTCAGAGCGGACCCTCCCTCCTGTCACACAGCTGGCACCTGAGGTCTGGGCAACGAAGGGCTGGCATCCTGGCCTCAGAGGCCTCGGGCTGGGGCAAAACTGGCAGGCCCCCCAGCTTCAGAGAAGACCCTTCCTCAGGCCAATATCCCTGATCAGAGTGAAGAGCCACTGTGCCCGCCGCCCCCCCAGCTCCCTCACCCCCCTCACCCCCCAGGCCTGGACTGCTGGAGCCGGAGCAGGTGAAGACGCAGCAGCTGGCCGGCGGGGTCAGAGGTTGCCTGCTCCTGGGCCCTAGGGCTGCCCGCCTGGGAGGCCCTTTGCCTGCTTGCTGGGGTTCTGCCGCACGGTGAGGTCGGAAGGGGCCTGGGTGGGGGTGGGCAGCTTCCAGAGGCCCCGGCCTCTGGCCCCCGGCTCTCAGAGGTCAATGGGAGCTGAGCTGTTTGTCTAGGCCCGGCTGCTCTGAGCACGCTCAAGGCCTGCCTGCCCGGCTGACCCGTGCCGGGCCTGGTCTCCCCAGCTGCCCAGGCCCCAGGACCACAGTGATGGGGCCACAGCCCGGAGGTAAATCTGACACACTCTTACTACAGAAATTTCTAAATGCAAATTTTATAACCTAAAAGCATTTGTGGATAAATGTAACAAATATTAAATGTATATATAAGTACATTTTATAGAGGTGAAAATCAAAGTATACCTAAAATTTTGTACAACAGGTAAAAACACCAAGGTGATCATAAAATCTTATATAGCAATCACTTTCTTCATTTTACTAGGGGATAATAGAATTAAGATTTTGACTATCTTGTTTATGAAAAGGACATATCTAGATGAATTTCAGTCTTTATTAAATGTGTACATTAAAATGAATGTGACATTAAATGATACATTACTTCTTATATTTACATGGTGATACATCTTCAATATATATAGGGCAAAAGCTACAAAGCAAAAATGAGAAACCCACTTGATTAAAGACTTTAACATAACTTTTTCAGTAATATATTCAAGATGGCAGAATGATTAAGGTTAGATGGAATGTTTTCCCTGTACTCTGGGTTCACAGTTTTGTTTAGCTTAGGGAAGAAGGCCTAAAAAAATTCCTATCAGGCTTTGAATATTATCTTCCAATTTGGCCAATTTCTGACCAGAGCTTAAAAAAAAAAATAATTTCATATATCCTGTCAGGTTCTAGGGCTTCCCTCATAGCTCAGTTGGTAAAGAATCCACTTGAAATGCAAGAGACCCTGGTTCACTTCCTGGTCAGAAAGATCTGCTAGAGAAGGGATAGGCTACCCACTCCAGTATTCTTGGGCTTCCCTTGTGACTCAGCTGGTGAAGAATCTGCCTGCAATGCAGGAGACCTGGGTTTGATCTCTGGGTTAGGAAGATCCTCTAGAGAAGGGAAAAGTTACCCACTCCAGTATTCTGGCCTGGAGAATTCCATGGACTGTATAGTACATGGAGTTGCTAAGAGCTGAACATGACTTAAGAGACTATCTGGGACTAACAATATACATTGCCAGTAGTATCAAATGACTCAAGGGACCCAAGAGGTGCCACAAATAAGATGGAAAAGACACTATTCTTGCAGGAATCAGAGCCACTCCCCAGAAGATAACCAAAAGAAAGAAAGAAAGATTTAGATAGTTTATCTTAGAGCTGACAGCAGGCTGTGAGATTCTAGCTACAAATGAGGTGCAAGCAAGCTTTCTAATCAGGTGTATCTAGCTGGAAGTGGGTGCGAGCCATACTTCTGTCTAGTCATGCATTTGGACCCGTAACCTGATGGCTGAGTTGACTGCATATGCAAGAACCAACAACCTGCTTGTCCCAAGCTGGCAGAAAGCTAAGCTAAGTTCTCACACGAGGATCCCACTTATTTAGTCAAGCCAATTAATACCTAAGAGTTTGGTATCCCCACTGGGCTGGGGATTTTGTGATGTTGTACAGTGTACCCCAGCAACTAAACAACACTGCTACTTTTACTCCTTTCACAAAATTTCTGTATGGTGCAGACACGCTGATGGCTTTTAATAGTCTAACTTATACCTGTTTAGACTTTGAACCTTGATGGTGGAAACAGTCCAGATTTCTTGGGCTATTTCTGCTATGGACTTACCAAAAAGTGAAGTGAAAGTGAAGTCTATGCCTGGGTAGGGGATGGGTCTCATGAGGCGCTATCAGGGAGAACTTCTACAGGAGTGGGCTTTGAGCCTGGCCGGAGACCAAGGGAATGGTTTTCACTGATGAACAGGGGACGGGAGACTCTCCCGGAAAAGGCTCCCGCAGGAGCAAAGTTCAGACGATGGGCTGGGGCTGTCTCTTATACACATCTAGATGTGTATAAGAGACAGTCCCCCCATCTCCCCCCCACCCCCCAGGTGGTCCCGGGGCACGGGGCCTGGGCTCCTGCGTCCCACAGCGGCTTCCCGCCGTCTGTCCCAGGCGGTGGTGTTCACGTCTCCAGGCGGCTCCGTCCGTGCGTCCCGCCCTCGCGTCCTCCTCTGGGCCCACAAGTCTGTCCTCTACGTCTGCATCTCCGCTGCTGCCCTGAGAAGGGGCTCATCGGCACCGTCTTTCTGGACTCCGCGGACACGCGTTAATATACGATGGCTGCTTTTCTCCTTCTGGCTCACTTCACTCTGCGTAACAGGCTCTCGGTTCACCCACCTCATTAGAGCCGAGTGCAGCGTGTTCCTCTGCACAGCTGAGCAGGGTCCCGTCCTGCACGCGTAGCACAGCCTCTCCGTCCTCTCAGCTGTCGATGGGCACTCAGGTTGCTCCCGTGTCCCAGCTGTTGTCAACGGCGCCGCCGTGACACGGGGTACACGTGTCTTTTTCAGTTATGGTGTCCTCAGGGCACATGCCCAGCAGTGGACTTTTGGGTCATATGGTGGTTTAGCCCTAGTCTTTAAGGGATGGCCATACTGTTCTCCATAGTGGCGGTATCAATTTCCACTCCTGCCGACAATGCGAGCGAGTTCCCTTTCTCCACACTCTCTCCAGCATTTACTGATCACAGATTTTTTGACCTGGTGTGAAGCGACATGTCTTCATAGGCTTGACCTTCCGTTCTCTAGTAATGAGTGGTGCTGAGCCCCTTCCTGTGTGTGTGTTAGCCGTCTGTGTGTCTGCTTTGGAGAGATGTCTGTTCAGGTCTTCTGGCCACTGTTTGACTGGGCTGTTTGTTTTTCTGGTATTGAGCTGCATGAGCTGCTTGTATATTTTGGAGATTAATCCTTTGTCAGTTGTTTCATTTGCTATTATTTTCTCCCATTCTGAGGGTTTCTTTTCACCTTGTTTATAGTTTCCTTTTTGCTGTGCAAAACTTTAAAGTTTAATGAGGTCCCACTTGTTTATTTTTGTTTTTATTTCCATTATTTTAGGAGGTGGGCCATAGAGGATCTTGCTGTGATTTTATGTCAAGGAGAGTGCTGCCTGTGTTCTCCTCTAAGAGCTTTACAGTCTCTGGCCTTACATCTTGAGTTTATTTTTGCTTGTGGTGTGAGGAGGTGTTCTGGTTTCATTCTTTTACATGTAGCTGTCCAGTTTCAAGCCCCACTTTTACCCCTTAATTTAACTGGCACTTCTCGAGTGCCTGGTGGGCCAGGCCCACAGTCCCTGTGCCAGGCTCCTGGGCTCTGGCTCCCCCGGGGGCCTCGAAGTCCCCGCATACAGCCTTTTCCAGGGCAGGCTGGAGGTCCCAGCGCCCGACCCTGCCCAGTGGGGGGCTGCCTGCAAAAAACGGTCCTGAGTGGGAAGGGGGCTGTGTCTGCTGGTGCTCGGGGCTCCGCTAAGGGGCAGGACCCAGCTGTCAGATGGGGGGTCAGCCTGGTTGGAGACCGCACGGCTGAGAGGGGAAGGCCTGGGCAGTGGGGGCCAGAGCTACGAAGGCCACAGGACAGTGGAGTGTGGACGACTTGCCCTGGGTCAGAGGGAGACCTGGCGGGTGAGGTTGGAGGGGCACCTGAGCCAGGCACTGGGGCTGTAATGAGGAGGTAGGCCCCAGAAGCAGCTACCTCCTGGACCAGGTGTCTTTAGTAAACCTACTGTGTGCATGACCGAGTCCTAGACCTTACATGTCTTATTGTCATCAGCCCCTCCCCCACGCCCCTTTGAGAGGCACTCTGTTCTGGTTGCTCCGGCTGGGGAGGGGGCAAGCGGTTCAGGCCAGCCTCCCACTCAAGACTGGGAGGGCCTCCGGGGGTGGACGCTGGCCTCAGAGACCGGCCCTCCAGGTGCCACCCCTCGCCCTGCTCCAGGGGGCACTGGTGGGGGAGGGGCACGGGCAGAGGAGGTGGGCGTCCCAGGAGGCGGGCTGAGGTGGCCCCCCGGGCCCCGACACCTCATCCCTCCAGCAGATGCTCCCAGCACCCATGGGGCACCGAGGACCTCAACAAGGAAGCCCAACTGGGAGACAAAGGCCGGACGCGGGGGACAAATGCTCGCGGACGTTGTCAGCGGGAGCGACCGGGCAGCCGGGCGAGGCCCACAAAGGGGCGGGGGCGGGGCTGGGAAGGGGCCTGGGCTGCACATGCCACCGTTGCCCGGGCGACGGCCCTCTCTGGGAGAGGTCCGCCGGGCCATTGTCCGGGGCACACAGGACGTGCCATCCACCAGATGGCCGTGTGCGGTGTGAGTCAGTTATCGGGGGCCGAGTGAAGGAATGCGGCCACACGGCCGGCTGGGGCGCCATCTGCTCCCTCAGACTGCGGGCACTGGCGGGCACCGAGCGCCGTCCGGCCGGCCCAGCCTCCGCCGTGGCTTTAATTAGCTAATTCCATAATTGGGCTTTATTTCAGGTAAATTGCATTTCACACCCGAGAGGGCTGCAATGGCCCGTCCAGGAGTGAAGCGCTCGGGCACTCTGTGTGCAGTCGATAATACGCCAAACAAAGCCGGGCTGGGTGCAGGGGCCGCGCCCGGCCCAGATGGGCGGCCCGAGCGCGCGCCCCTCGGGCTGGGGGCCGTGCCCGGCGGCGGGCGGGGTGGGGGCTCCGTGGAGGGCCTGCTCTCCCGCCAGCCGCCTCCTGGGGTTTCCACAAATATTTACTCAACAAGGAAACAACAGCTTTTGCCTTTCCAGTAATTGTTGCTCTTGCCCCTCCCCCCAGGGGCGAGGGGTGGGGAGGCCCCGGCCTTCACGGCCGCTTCTCCCCTCCCCCGTGCCGGCCAGTGCCCGGCAGGCTAGACGGTTCCTCCGGTAGGAGCCAGAGCCAGACTCTGGGGAGCCCCAGGGCTCTGCAAAGTGGGACCCAGGCCCCCCCCTCCCACAGGCCCCAGCTGCCTTTCGGTGAGGACCAGCAGTCCAGCATCCACCTGGGCACCTGCCTCCAGGGCTGTCGGCCACGAGGGCGGTGGGGGAGGGTTCCAGGCAGGCGCAGGGCGAATGGAGTGGGGTCCCGGAGGAGTGAGGGGCCCAGACACCCGTGGGCAGCAGTGGGAGGTGGGCAGACATCCTGGAATTAGGAATTAAGCCTCGAGGCTTGAGAAGTGCGTGTGGGGTCCATGCCCTGAAAACAGGGTGCCTAAGCTGCTTGTCAGGGGGCCATGGCCCCACCTGACCACCACTTCCCCCTTGAAGCATCACATGCCTGGGTAGGGGATGGGTCTCATGAGGCGCTATCAGGGAGAACTTCTACAGGAGTGGGCTTTGAGCCTGGCCGGAGACCAAGGGAATGGTTTTCACTGATGAACAGGGGACGGGAGACTCTCCCGGAAAAGGCTCCCGCAGGAGCAAAGTTCAGACGATGGGCTGGGGTCTGACCTGGGTTGGAGTGGGCAGCAGCAGCCTGGCCTCAAGGTGCTCCTGGGTCCCAGAACCCTCAGGCCAGTGGGTTGGGGCTTCTGGCCCCCTCCCCTCACCAGGGTGGGTGCGGATGGGGCGAGGGGTGCTGGGGTGTTGAAGGGTGGACGGCAGCTCTGTGGGAGGACAGGTTGTTCCAAAGATGGGTGCTTGCTTCCCCAGGAGTGGAGGCGAGAGAGAACAGGGCAAGTTAAATTTTGTGATTCCACATTTATTAGGAAAAACCTGCACAATTAAGAATCAAAATCACACCGTGAAATTCATTAAAGCACAGATTCCAAATCACCACAAATTATTCCGATTTCGGTGGGGCGGAGCACCCGGGAGGACACACGTCTTGTTAGAGATGGTGATGCCCGTCTGCTCCCCTGCAGTCGGCGGGGGTGACCGTCTGTCCAGCTGCTCGGACCGGGAGGGACCTGGAGGCAGGACCTGCACGTGGAGGCGGCTCGAGGCCCCTTCCCTTTTCTCCGGAGTGGGTAGGAGAAGTGCCAGTCCAGAGGGCGGGGCCTGAGCACCCCTATTTTGCTGCTGGACAGTGCCCCCCATTGAAGAGCTCTCGGCAGTGGTGGGCCTGTCCCTCCCATTGGAAGCTGTGGCCTCAGGAGCCGCTCCCCCAGCTCCTCTGGGGTGAGCATCTCTGGGGTGTCAGGGAGCCAGGCCTGCTCCGGGGTCCCAGGATGGGCTCTCAGGCCACGATCGGGCCTTGACTGTAGGCCTC
Source organism: Madoqua kirkii (assembly GCA_006408675.1). NCBI lineage: Eukaryota > Metazoa > Chordata > Mammalia > Artiodactyla > Bovidae > Madoqua > Madoqua kirkii. The sequence continues at coordinate 34,169 of SJYC01101428.1, forward strand.
CTTTGTTTGGCTGGGCTGGGCCTGCCCTGCCCTGCCTGCCTCCTCCGTGAGTGCCCCTGGGTCCTGGATCTGAGACTGGGGGAGGGTCCTCACAGACCCTGTCCAGGCTGTCCCCCACCACCCCGCAGGCAGCCCCTGGGGCCGGCACGTGGCTCTGCCGCCTCCTGGCTGTACGTGGGACAGACTGAGCGCTTGGCCTGACTGCCGGCCTCATCCTGAGTGTCACGCCAGCACGTGGGCCCCCTGGTCTCAGAGCCGAGAGCTGTCTCCCGACACCCAGCCAAAGTCTGGTACCCGCCAGGTGGGAAGGGGCAGTCTCGGCGAGCCCCCCAGTCCGGGCCGCGTGGCCCACCGGGTGTCGGGGGCCTGGTGGAGTGGGACCGTGCCCTCTGGCCTTTGAGAGGTGGCCGAGGCCCGGTGGAGCCGGATAGGGGGCGGGGTGGGCCAGGCGGGCCTCCCGCGGGCCTCCGCTCTCAGGCGCCCTGCGCCCCCATCACGAGCCCTCGTCGGGCCCCCCGTGGGGAACGGTCAGCTGTTCGTAGGTGGGCAGCGCGTTGCTGGGCAGGAAGAGCTCGGGGTTGATGGAGCCGCCGCCCGAGGGCTGGACGGCCTGGCCCCCCACCGTGCTGGGGGGCTGGACGGCCTGGGCCCCCGCTGTGCTGGGGGGCCGGCCCCCGGGGGGGCCTCCGTGGTGCAGCGCGAGCAGCTGGTGCAGCATGTCTGTGATGAGCGCCAGCCTCTGGTCCAGCTGAGTCACCTGCGGGGACGGAACAGAGGTGAGCCGGGCGGCTCCAGTTGGGGCTCCCTGAAGGTGGGGCAGGGGTGGGCCTGTTTGTGGAACATGCCCGTGCATGTCTGTGGGCGTCTGTGGCCCCTGTGTGTGTCGGCGCGTGTGCACACACGTGCCCGGAGGCGACTCGCTCAGCAGCCCTCGCCTGAGACCGGGGGCTGAGCGGCTATCTCTGCCGAAGGGCTCCCGGTCATATGTCGGGGCTCCTCCCCGACCCACTGCCCCCCACGCTGCCCAACAGGGCTCGTGCCCCAGGCCATCCCGTCGTCTCAGCCCCGTCCCCAACTTGCTAGAGGACTCACTAGTCCCTGGAAAACCCAGACCCTGTCCATGCCAATGCCCAAGGGTCAGCCAGAACCACATGCCCACCACGCACATAAGCCTCAATGCCCTAGGGTCAGTCAGGACCACGTGCCCACCACGCACATAAGCCTCTCCTGCCCGGAACACGGGGGTGCCCAGCCCACGAGATGGGGTTGCTTGTGAAACTGGAGAGGAGCTGGAGGCAGGATGGACCTGGGGCCACAGGTGCTTAGCAGGGGTGGCTGATGGCCAGGAGGGGACGGGGCTGAAGTGAGCCCAGCAGGAAGAGGAGGCCAGGGCCCTCCGAGCAGATGGGGGACGGAACACAACCCCAAGAGGGCTGGACTGTGGGGGGAGGCACGGCTGTCCCCGGGGCCTGCAGCACCCTTGGGAGCTGCTCCCCCGGGGTCTCCGTCAGAAAATAATACCCACTGTGGGGACCTGGAACCCCGGGGAGCCTCGGAATGGCAGAGCAGGGAGAGGAGGCAGCCGGTCAGGGATAAGAGCCAGGCCCCAGGAGCACCGAGCTGCCCCGTGGGGGAGCGCGTCTGGGGGTGACAGCCCCGCGGCGGCTCGGCCAAGGCTCAGCGTGCGGCTGAGCACAAGCAGGCAGAGGTGGCCGGGGCCGGCCGTCCACCGGACACACGCGCGATCTGACATGCGAGCAGTGTGTGCCATCGTGGCCAGACTCCCAGGGCCCCCTCTGGGCCCGCTGCCTCTGTAGACTCCCCACCGCGGGGCCGCACGGAGCTGGATGCGGCCGAGTGGTTGGCCCTGGGAAGACGGTAGGGTGAGGAGGCCTTGGGTGCTGTAGCCAGGTCCCAGGGGGTCCACGTCAGGCTTCCCAGGGCTGGGGGCAGGCCACAGCCCCCCTCCCGTGGGGGACACTGAGTCAGGGGGAGGAGGGGGCCTGGCTGGGCGGGATGAGAGGAGGGGTCTCTCCCGAGGCCCCAGGAGAAGGGTCTCACTGGGGGTCTCTGGCTGGGACCGCTGCAGCCCCTACCCCCAGGTTCCATGTTGGGAAGACCTGGGTGGGGTAGAAGGGTGGTCCATGAGGACTAAAGCAGACACTCCTGGGAGGGGGTCCAAGCAGGGGGTCCAAGCTGGGCTTAGAAGAAGCAAGTGCTCCTGGGAGAGGGGCTGGAGGGGCCTATGGTGGAAACTTGGCCACCATCACCTCCAAACCCCGCCCCTCTCACTGGTCAAAAATCACTGGGCCCTACTGCAGTCAGGACTGGCCCCTAGTCCCAAAGTCGCTCTGGGACATCGGTCGGGGGGACCCTGGGTGCCCGGTAGCCTTGAATGAGTCTTGCACATGGCTGGTCCCAGCAAGACCTCATGTTGCTTCACTGTGCGGGCCCCGGCTTGGGTATTGATTGGTTTGGCTCAATTAAAGCCCCAAATACACGACTGAAGAAAATCTGTGGTTTCATACATTTCCTCTTTACGGCGGTACGGCACTTGAACATCTGTTGAAAGTCCCCAGAAAGGCAAGTGGGTCTGGAAGCCTCCATGAGGGAGTTCTTGGGAAAAGAGGAAATGGAAGGAGGGCTGGGATTCAGGAAGGGGTGGGGTCCTCGGCCTGGCTGGAGAAGGGGCCCCTCCCAGGGGCTGACAGCATGGGCGAGCTCACCCTCGAGGTCTCCCGGGGCCTTTCTTGTTGCCCTTGGCCCTCAGGTGTCCAGCCCACCTCGGCCCCTTGGGCTGATGCTCACGTGAGGGGGGCTTTGAGGGGCTCACCTGGCATCTGGGTCCCACTAGGCAGACTGCTGGGGACTGGGGGGAGCTTGGTTTCATACATTTTCACTTTACGGCGGTACGGCACTTGAACATCTGTTGAAAGTCCCCAGAAAGGCAAGTGGGTCTGGAAGCCTCCATGAGGGAGTTCTTGGGAAAAGAGGAAATGGAAGGAGGGCTGGGATTCAGGAAGGGGTGGGGTCCTCGGCCTGGCTGGAGAAGGGGCCCCTCCCAGGGGCTGACAGCATGGGCGAGCTCACCCTCGAGGTCTCCCGGGGCCTTTCTTGTTGCCCTTGGCCCTCAGGTGTCCAGCCCACCTCGGCCCCTTGGGCTGATGCTCACGTGAGGGGGGCTTTGAGGGGCTCACCTGGCATCTGGGTCCCACTAGGCAGACTGCTGGGGACTGGGGGGAGCTGGAATCTGGGTCAGAATCCCAGAGCTGGCCCAAAGCCTGGGCCTCCCTCCTCATATAGGAGAGGAGTGGGTCTGGGGAGGAGCGTGAAGTGTCACAGCTGGTGTGATGGGAGAGACAGTGGGGAAGTGGGGAAGCTGGCCGACCCACTCAGACCCTGCCAGACCCTCCCGGCCATCGCCCCACCCCCTCGGTTCTCTGGCCGCTCTCTGGGCGCCCCTGCAGCATCCCCCTGCCTGTCCGGCCTGCAGCCCACTGGACACAGAGCCTCTCCTTCACTCGCCAGGTCCGGCTTCAGACTGTTGTGACCAGTGGGTGGGCTGGGTCCCCCGCCCCAAGCCAGGACCCCTCCTGGCTCCGTGGGTGAGCCCGCACCCCCTGGCCTGCCCTGCCCTGCCCAGTCGCCTATGCCCCAGCCCCACCATGTGGGGTGAGCCTGGCCAGGCGGGTCCAGGTGGCCACGTGAGGTGCCACCCTCGCCCTGGCTGGAGGGTCTCCTGCCTGGGCCCCAGTTTCTCAGCTGAGAAGTGGGGAATCCTGCTCCCCACTGGCGGGTTTTCTTGAGGATGGAGCAGGACAGGCGTGTAGGAACCTGTGCACATGGTTCAGCGAGCATGCCTCGCTTCTCCAGGGCTGAGCGCGTCCCAGAGAGATGGTTCCTGGTCGCCTCCCTGGCCCCCTCCACCCGACTCTGAGCAGAGAGCCTATATCCCACTTCATATTTGGTGGCCACTCTGGAGAAGGAAATGGCACCCCACTCCAGTACTCTTGCCTGGAAAATTCCATGGGCTGAGACGCCTGGTCGGCTACTATCTGTGGGGTTGCGAGAGTCTGACACGACTGAGTGACTTCACTTCGCTTCTGCGAGCACATCGGGAAAGATCCTGATGCTGGCAAAGAGGGAGGGCAGGAGGGGCAGGGAGCAGCAGGGTATGAGACGGTCGGACGGCGTCGCTGACTGCGTGGACAGGAGCGTGAGCAGGCTCCGGGGGACAGCGGGGGCAGGGAAGCCCGGCGGGCCGCAGGCCACGGGGTCCCAAAGCGCCAGACACGACTGAGCGACTGAACGACAACTGTGAGAACGCCAGCCGGCTGGAGGGAGCGGCCTGAGCCGGGCCCCAGCTGCAGAGACGTCGCCGGTCCAGGCAGGTGCCCAGGCAGGCGCCGCCACCTTCAGCGGGAAGGCAGTGCCCACTGCGGGCACGGGGCGGTGTGCCCCAGGAACCACGGGGGCACCTGAGTTTGGGGGATCTTGAATCTCGTTGCTATTTGCAATTTGATAGTGACTGAAAGGGCAAGGCCAACAAAAGCACCCTGTTCCCTGCCTCAGCTCACCAAATTAATAAGCATAGGACGCCTCGCGGCCTTCGGAAGAGAAAAAAGCAATTAGAAAAACAGCCATTTCAAGAGCCCCGGGCGGCTGATGACAAACCCCAGGCGACGGGACTCCTGTTTGATGTGGTTATGAATTTGTTTTCAAAAGAAAATCTTGAAAAAGCGTCTTTCAAGGGAAATTTTTACAGAACCTGCTCGGCCTTGATCCCAGCTCTGGACCCACCAGTGGTCCCGGCCAAAGATGGGCGGGAGACGGGCCGTGACTGCCTGTGGCTTACGGGGAGGAGCCCTGGTCCTGGGAGCAGCTCAGGGGGCCAGGGTCCCTGCGGGGCCATCTGAAGTCAGGGCGGGGCTCCTCTCGGGACAAGCCGGGACCCTCTGCGGGGTCATGGGACAGAAGTCCTCTGGGCGCTCCTCTTGTCTGCACCCTCTCCTGGACCGATGGTCACTGAGCCGTTCTCAGGGGGCGATGCTCAACATGCTTAACCAGACATTGAGCTGGACGCGCCCAGCTGGGCTGCGGGGAGCCGGGGGTTCCAGGTAGGTGATGAGACGCAGGGGAGCCTGGAGCCCTGCGGGCCCTGCCCAAGCACAGGGGTGGGCCTGGGGACGCGGCCATGACGGTTAAGCGCCAGACACGACTGAGCGACTGAACGACAACTGTGAGAACGCCAGCCGGCTGGAGGGAGCGGCCTGAGCCGGGCCCCAGCTGCAGAGACGTCGCCGGTCCAGGCAGGTGCCCAGGCAGGCGCCGCCACCTTCAGCGGGAAGGCAGTGCCCACTGCGGGCACGGGGCGGTGTGCCCCAGGAACCACGGGGGCACCTGAGTTTGGGGGATCTTGAATCTCGTTGCTATTTGCAATTTGATAGTGACTGAAAGGGCAAGGCCAACAAAAGCACCCTGTTCCCTGCCTCAGCTCACCAAATTAATAAGCATAGGACGCCTCGCGGCCTTCGGAAGAGAAAAAAGCAATTAGAAAAACAGCCATTTCAAGAGCCCCGGGCGGCTGATGACAAACCCCAGGCGACGGGACTCCTGTTTGATGTGGTTATGAATTTGTTTTCAAAAGAAAATCTTGAAAAAGCGTCTTTCAAGGGAAATTTTTACAGAACCTGCTCGGCCTTGATCCCAGCTCTGGACCCACCAGTGGTCCCGGCCAAAGATGGGCGGGAGACGGGCCGTGACTGCCTGTGGCTTAGGGGAGGAGCCCTGGTCCTGGGAGCAGCTCAGGGGGCCAGGGTCCCTGCGGGGCCATCTGAAGTCAGGGCGGGGCTCCTCTCGGGACAAGCCGGGACCCTCTGCGGGGTCATGGGACAGAAGTCCTCTGGGCGCTCCTCTTGTCTGCACCCTCTCCTGGACCGATGGTCACTGAGCCGTTCTCAGGGGGCGATGCTCAACATGCTTAACCAGACATTGAGCTGGACGCGCCCAGCTGGGCTGCGGGGAGCCGGGGGTTCCAGGTAGGTGATGAGACGCAGGGGAGCCTGGAGCCCTGCGGGCCCTGCCCAAGCACAGGGGTGGGCCTGGGGACGCGGCCATGACGGTCAGGCCCACTCCATCCTCCTGCAGGCCTCCCGCGCAGCTCTCCGCCCCACTCCCTGCCCGCTTCACAGACCACAGGGAGGGTGGGAGCGAAGAGCTGCGGGAGGGGCCCAGAGGGGCAGCTGCCGGCTTGTCCCCTTGCCCCTGGCCAGCACTGCTCAGGTCACAAGCCCCTGCTCCCAGCTGCCCCTGAGCCCACAGGCAGGTGACCCAGCGGAGGCCCCAAGGCCATGAGCTCCTGGGCATGGCTGAGGGACCCAGTCAGGCACACCCAACAGTGGGGCAGGTCTGGAGGCCCACGGCAGGGGTGCTGAGCCCGCCAAGTGAGGGACTGTCCAGCTAGGAGGGGAGCCCCAGGCTGGAGGGCTCAGAGCAGAAACCCACCTGCTCTGCACAGGGCCCCAGTCACATCTCCTGGTCCCCTGGGTGGGCCGCTCACCCCTGCTGCCCCTTGCACGCATACAGTTTGTGAGAAGCCGCAGCACGGGGCAGCACGTGGGGCAGGACTCGGGGTGTGTCGAGTGCTGCTTGGTGGATGAGGGGCCCGCGCCTGCTCCTATTAAAGAGTCTGGCTGCAGCCTCGGACGTCGGGCCCCACTGGACATGGGAAGGACTCAGTCTGAGAGGGTGACCCTGCCTGTGCATGTTCCACAAATTTCAGGCGGTGGTCCCAGGCCCCTAAACCCTGCCCAGGACACCTGGGTCCCCTGTCCCCATAGAATGCCCTTTCTCCCCCGACCCCGACCCTGGCCCTCACTCTGCTGCCTGGTGAGGGAGGGGAGTAGGTGTCCTGGTGACCTACGACCTTTGCTCCTGTGCCCTTCAGTGCATGCAGGTAACGCTGAGCACCCACATGGAGGGCAGGGGGTATCACTGAGAGAGAGCAGCAAGGGGAGGGGCACCGGCCGCAGCACTGGGGTCCTCTGGCCCTTCCCCACTGAGCAGGACGGGGAGGCCGTCCTGCAGTGACCACTGTGGTCTGCTGTCTCCTGAGCCTGGGTGCGCAGGCTGAGGCCGGAATGCACCCAAGACGCACACGCTCGGCCCTGGGGGCCTCAGGCCTGAACCCAGACCGTGAAGCCACAGCTTCCCTGCACCTCTGCTGAGGCCTCTGCCTCTCAGCACCCACCCTGTCCCTTCCATTCTCATCTCAGAAAAAGGCTCCCAATCTCAGCCCCCACCCCTCCATGGCTCCCAGCCCAGGCCAGTTTTATGTGCTAGGACCATTGCAGTAGCCTGCCAGCCAGCCTTCCCCTGCAATGTGCTTCTACAGGGTGGTTCTTTTGAAACACAAACCAGCTCACATCACATACCCTCCTGAGCTCCCGTCCCACTCCCAGAAAAAGCCCGAGTCCCTCGTGTGGCCCCATGCCTGTCTCCCTTTGCTTTCTGGCCTCCAACCGACCCCCCCACCCCCCACCCCCCTTTGGGCTTCCCTAGTGGCTCCTGCAAGGCGAGAGACACTGGAGATGTGGGTTTGATCCCTGAGTTGTGAAGATCCCTTGGAGGAGGGCATGGCACCCCACTCCAGTATTCCTGCCTGGAGAGTCCCGTGGACAGAGGAGCCTGGTGGGCTGCGGTCCATGGCGCTGCCAAGAGTTGGCCACGGCTGGGTGACAGCACACACTCACGCGTGCACGCACCCCTCTTCCCTCCTCGCTGACTCCAGGTGACTTCACTGGTCCTTAAACACGTGGCACTGCCTACCCCAGGCCTGGCCTTTTCTCCTGCTGCTCGCCCGCCTGCATCGGCCACCCCCACCCTCAGATCTCACCAGAGGCCCTGATCTGAGGCCCTGTCCCTCCTCTGCCATGGCCTTCCCCTTGCCTCTACCTCCCACTGGCCCATACTTCCTCCAAGGCCCTTGCCATGGGGTTGCATCTGCCTGTCCTCATCTGGGCCTCCCGTTAGAATTAGGCCCCAGGAGCCCGCTCCTCTGTTGGTCTGGCTGGCACAAGGGGCCCCATTCACGCTCGTGGAACGAACATGCCGGGAGCTCTCGGCCCAGTGCTTGGACCCCAGGGTCCCTAGGAGCCCTCCTACCAAGGAGGAAGGGGGCGGTGGTTCAGGGTGCCCGCCTGCCTGGGCCCAGCTGTCCCCAGAGGTGCCTGCCCAGTGGCGGCCAGACCCGGCCCCAGAGCACGCACAAGGCCTGTGGGTCCCGCTCCTGGCGCTGGGCCTCCCTGACTCCTCGGGACTTGGGAACACCCCTCCCCCACGGTAAGAGCACGGGAATAACGCCCATAAATCACCCTTTTGTTAGAGCCCATGGGGCTGGCTGGTCTCACAGAGCCGGGTACGAGTGGAAATAGATCACAGCGCTTCATGGCGTCGTGATTCATGGCAGGAGACGGTGTAATTGTGTTTATGACTTTGTTTCAGTGCTTTAGCTCTTGGAGAAAAGTCAGCCGTGTCTCTAGCTGCTGAGTTTCACTGCCAGTCCCCAGGGTGGCCGGCCGGCCGGCTGAGCTCTTGGTCCTGTGGCGCAAGGTGTACCCAGGTGGCCCAGGAGACGGCCTCGGAACCCGGCCCACAGCAGCTGGGCCAGGCCAGGGCGTGTGCCCCAGATGCATTCTGGGAGTGTGGGCCACACGGCAGCGGGGCAGGGTCCTCAGGAGGGCCTGGGCGGTAGACAGGCTCCTGGCTCATGTTCTGCCTCTGCCTCTTCCTGGTGGGATGACCTTGACCTCGCCTCCCTGAATTCAGTTTCCCCATCTGTAAAATGGGCATGTTGGTAGAGTCTCCCTCAGGAGGATGTTGTAAGGATTAAATGAATGAATGAAAGAAACGGCTGGAAAGTGGGTTTGGCACCCAGCAAACATGGATTGAGTCTCCTGTTGACCACTGTTGTAGCTATCGTTAGCAATTTGCATGTGTGCAGCGTGGCCTGAGGGCTGGTCGGCCTGTGTGTGCGTAGATGCGTGTGCATAGACGTGTGCACACACAAGTGCTCCAACTCTATACGGGCAGGGAGACTGAATGTGCAAGAATGCCTGGGCTGTCTTCGCACAGTTCCTTTGCACAAGACCACCAGACCACTCCCTGAGCTGCCCAAGGGTGCGCATGTGTGGGTCTGGACCTCGGGGCCCCTGGACCATGGCACGTGCCACAGAAGTGAGCACGCTGCACCCGGCAGTGAAGCTGCTGGGAGGGGGCCGCTCAGGGGGCGAGCTGTGCTGCTCAGCACGGGGACTCTTCCTCGGGGGCCGATCGAACTCTCCTAACTGGGAGACAGGCCTCTGGGACCTGTGGTCACCAACACACCAGCCCTTCTCCTGTTCCCCAGGGTCCTCTGTCCGGGTGGAGTCCAAGCGGGGAGAGCCTTGGCCAGAAGAGGTGGGCGATGGGGCAGCCGTTGTGCCCTGAGCCCCGGGGCACGTGCCTCGGTGGCCTCACGCCGCAGCCAGGGTGGGCGTTTCAGAGGCTGCAGACCGAGGGCTGTGTCCCAGCCGGTCCTGCAAACCTCTCGCTCTTCTGTCTACAGGGTGGCAGGTGGTCTGAGCCATCACCTGAATCAGTCACCCCTCAGCCAGGTCCTTGGCACAGCATGGCCAATGGCCTGGTCGCCCCCAGACCCCTCTGGGGGCCTGAGTGTCCCTGGCGGGCGCTTGCAGACCACCCCTTAGGAAGACAGGCTGCTTCCCTCTGAGAGATGGCTGTGATGGAAGCAGGGCCCTTCTGCCCACCCACAGACATGCTCACCTGGGGGCAGCCTCACAGGCACCTGGGCTCTGCTGGGGACCCCAGCAGTGACTCGGTCCAGCTTGACTGTTGAGCGGGGTGGGCCTCGCGGTCTCTATCATAAGCCATGCCCACCTGCCCCCTGCTTATCCGCCAGGGCAACCTCGCCTGCCCTCCACACCCAGCCCAGGGAACCCCGCCTGCCCGCACCCGTCTACGCAGACACCCTCGGCGCGGTGCCCCAGCTCTGCATGCTCCCCGAGGCCGCTCAGTCTCCACTGGTGAGCAAGTCTCACAGCATCTTGGCCCAGCAGGTCCCAAAAGGGGCTCCGACTCCCCTGGGCCTGCCCCGGTCTCAGGAAGGGGCGCTGACACCCACACAGAGGAGCGCTGGGTTTGCCTGGCGCTCACCCACGCCCGGCCTGCTCTCTAGAGCACACGCTCTGCGTGCAGCCTCCCGGGCAGCCCCCGCCCAGCCCAGTGGCATCCCCGGCCGGCGCTGCTGTGATTGCCTCCACTGGACTTGCCCACCTGCCCTCTGCTCACTCCAGGCAGCAGCCAGGCTGAGCTCCTCCCTGAGAGGACTGCCAGTGTACCCAGAGTGAAATCCCGCCTCCTGCCGAAGCCTCCAGGCTCTGCGGCCCCCACAGCCCTCCCTGCGCACCCCCTGCTCTGTCTCTCAGACCTCGAGCACAGCCTCCTTGATCACGCCCCAGCAACTTTGCACTTGCCACTCCCTCTGCCTGAAAAACTGTTCTCCACCACAACATGCAACCGCAGCTCAGGTGTTAGGAGTGGGCTTCCCTTCCATCGCTGAAACCTCCTGTGGCGGCTAGGCCTTGGACAGTTATGTCCCCACCGGGTCTCCCAGAACCTGGAACATAGTATGGACTAAGTGCTATCGTTCAGTTGCTAAGTTGGGTCCGACTCTGCGCTGCCCCGTGGACGGCAGCGCGCCAGGCTGCCCTGTCCTTCACCGTCTCCCGGAGCTTGCTCAAACTCATGTCCATTGAGTCAGTGATGCCATCCAACCATCTCATCCTCTGTCACCCCCTCTCTTCCCACCCTCAGTCCTTCCCAGCATCAGGGTCTTTTCCAATGAGTCGTCTCTTTGCATCACGTAGCCAAAGGATTGGAGCTTCAGCTTCAGCATCCGTCCTTCCAGTGAATATTCAGGGTTGATTTCCTCTAGGATTGACTGGTTGAATCTCCTTTCAGTCCAAGGGACTCTCAAGAGTCTTCTCCAGCACCACAGTTCAAAGGCATAAATTCATGTGGAATAGAGTTGGTGCTTCACAGATATTTGCTGGATGAATAAAGAGCCCTCTGCCGCCTCCCGGGGCCCCAGGACTGGGGTGAGAGGGTGCAGGTCCTCCAAGCCTACAGCCTGTTCCCTCCCCAGGGTGGTGCTGGCCAGGCCTTTCATTGCCATTGACTCGTAAGGGGTCTCCGTATACTGAGAACGTTTGACCTTTGACACAGACATCGTGACTGTTTGCCCCCAGCGTGCCACTGGTCTCGTGAATCGGTTTATGGCAATTATGATTATTATTTTTGGTTTGGTCATACAGAAGTTATATTTAGCTTTTCACTTTTTATGTAGTCAGAGTTGTTTATCTTTTTCTTTGTGGCTTCTAGATTTTCTGCATGCTTGGAGTAGCCTTCCCCATTCTGACCTTGAAACAATTTATTTTTCTAGAATTTTTTAGATTTTTACCATTAAATCGTTGAATGGTGTGGGGTTCACTTGGCTTTGAGACCTGTTTTCAGCAATCGGCCTGTTGATCTTTCCTGAAGGATGGAACCCTTTTTATAGATGCTTTGCAGTCTATAGTGAACCATCTCAATCATGGCAGCCTTACGACATGTTTTGCATGCGGGTGGCAGAGATGTCCTTTCTGGCGCTGAGGACGCCAGTGGCTCTGTCCAGGGGGTCCAGCAGTGGCGGTGGTCAGGGGAGCAGGGGCCAACTCACCTGGACAACTTCAGTGACCTCTGCCCTTGGCCCCACAGATCTTGCTCCTCTGTTCAGAACTCTGCAAGACCCGCCTTGGACTCTGAACAGAGAAGGAAGTCCTGGTCGGGGGTCCAGGTGGTCAGCCCTCCCCGAGGCGGCTCCAGCATGAGGCCTCCCCTCTGCCCTGCCCCCGCCGCCAGGCTATCTCCCTGGACTCTCGCATGGCTCGTGGCCTCACCCCACCCACATTTCTGTTCACGTCTCCCTCCCCACGAGGCTGCCCTGGGCCCTGAGCTGGATGCTGTGGCCTGCCTGCAGGCCTCTGCCCTCTTCCTTTCCCTCCAGCACGCTCACTGACATCCCTGGTTTCCTTACTCCATGTTCTGTCTCTCCCTGACCCCTCCTGCACCGAGGACGGGAGCCCCCTGGGGGGCTCTGCGTGTGCTGTGTTACCGATGTGCCCCATCCATGCTGCTGGACCTGGAGCCACGCCCTCCCTCCCCCCGCAGCTCTACGGGGCCACGTCTGTGCCCAGGGTCCACAACCACTGCCTGACCACGCGCCCCTGAGGCTGCCTTGCGTGGACCCTGGGGAGGAGGTGTCTGCAGCAGCTTGCAGAGTTGGGGGCCCTGGGCCGGGGACACATGGCTTCCTGAGCTGCACAGAAGCCTCTTTGCTTGCCCCCACCCCACTGCTGGAAGAGGGCCTGGGTCTTGGGGAGCAGCATACACGGAGGCCAGGAAGCTGCCCACGGCTACGTGGTGGGTGGGCCAGGCAAGGGGCGGCGACTGGCCCTGGACGTGTGTGGCTGGGTCCCCAGTGGGCTGGCCAGCCCCTAGCTGGGGCCTCAGGGGGGTCCTGCGGGCAGAGGCCAAGCGGGGGCCGCCCACCCTGCCCACATCAGGCAGCCCCAGGCTGGCTGGCTGAGCCGCCCTGCTCGGGGCCGGGCGAGCGGGAATGTAGGGCAGGCTGGAAAAAGGCGCTGGAAGCCGAGAGGCCGTGTTTGTGTTGGCGGCGGGCGGAGGCCCCACCTGCATTTGATTCTCCCCCGCCTCCCCCTTCCACGCTGCCCCTCTGACGAGCCTCGAAGTCCCGGAAGCCAGGGACGCCAGGCAGAACACTTTGTACCAGGAGCCAGCGCGCGCTCGGCCGGCCCAGCCAAACACCAGGCCTGGGCAGGCGGGCGGGCAGGTGGGCAGGGGCCGCCCAGTGGCTCCGTCGTCGCAGTTCCTTCTGCCCCTGGCTGCCCTCCGGGCCCCCCTCATCCCGGGCCCCCGGTGCCAGAGCATGGGCAGCTCAGGAACGCTGGGTCCACCAGCCCTCAGGCCACCCAGCAGTGCCCCTGGGGTCTGCTCGCCCTCTGGAGCTCCACGTCCAGCAGCCCTTCCTCTGCCTTCACCCCTGTCCATCCCCTGGTGGGACTCCTGCCAGCCGCCCGATAGCTCTTTGACAAAGACCCAGCCCCGTCTTGGCCAGAGGGTCCCCGCAGTCTGGGCCCGGTGTCTTAGCCTGGCCACTGCCCCTTCCTGCCCTGCACTGGCTCCGTCAGTTCCTTGGATGTGCAGTACCCACCTCTCTGCCCCAGGGCCTTTGTACTAGCTGGCCCACTTGCTAGAACATTCCACCCCTCTCCTGAGCCAGCAGGCTTCTCATTCTTCAGGCCCCAAGGCGAGGGTCTCCTCCATAGAAGGCCCCCCAGCTCTATCTGCCTGCCATCACCTCCCTGACCGAACCCTCCCAGCCACTCTTGTCTGCCTGGGTACTGGTTTCATCCTCTGCTTCCTAAACGTCCACCTCCCTGAAAGTGAGGACACTACCAGGCTATCTACCACCCACGATGGGCTGAGGGACTTTGGGCCTCAGTCCCCTCCTTGCGGCTCAGAATGGAGACTGATGTGTCTGTGGTTGGGATATCCTGGGGAGGGGGGCTGGCTCCCCTGGACAGCTCCTCAGGCCTGCAGGGAGTCTCAGGGAAGAAGGAGGCCCCAAGAGCCCCCAGGCCCCCAGCACCTCCCAGCTGCCTCTGACCGCTTCCCCTGCACTCGCCACCCTGCCTGGCTCTTCCTCGCCGCTCTGTGACCACCCTCACCTGTCCCCACTCAGTCCTGAATCGTGTCCTTTCTTTGGACACCTGCGCAGCTTCCCCCTGTTCCCTGACCGCCCAGGCCCTGGAGCCCCTTCCCCAGGCAGCTGGGGCCCGCTAACCCCTGGCCCGCTGCCCTCCAGGACAGCGCCTGTGTGACCCCTGCCCTCGCCCCCCCAGCAATATGCTCTGCCTAGCTGGACGTCTTGCAGTTAAATCAGCCCCCTTACAAGAGTTTGCAAGATGTGACTAGCGGGGTCATACTATTCAAAACCATAATCCCTTAAAAGTGAAAAACGTTGTGACGAAATGTCCCCCTTTGGCCCGCCTGGCCCGTCTGACTGTGGTCCACCCCTCACCAGGGGATCGCCTTAGCGATCTGCTGTTTATCCTTCCGGCCATTTTAAAACAGGAGCGTGAGCCTGCAACGCGGTATCCGTCCAGGTGGCTTAGCAGAGCGGTGACCTGAGAAGCTGGGCCCTCTGCGCACTCCCTTTCACTAGCTCAGGCTGGGGGCCCGCCGTGTGGAGACTGTCTCTTATACACATCTCCTCACTCTTGTCTGCCTGGGTACTGGTTTCATCCTCTGCTTCCTAAACGTCCACCTCCCTGAAAGTGAGGACACTACCAGGCTATCTACCACCCACGATGGGCTGAGGGACTTTGGGCCTCAGTCCCCTCCTTGCGGCTCAGAATGGAGACTGATGTGTCTGTGGTTGGGATATCCTGGGGAGGGGGGCTGGCTCCCCTGGACAGCTCCTCAGGCCTGCAGGGAGTCTCAGGGAAGAAGGAGGCCCCAAGAGCCCCCAGGCCCCCAGCACCTCCCAGCTGCCTCTGACCGCTTCCCCTGCACTCGCCACCCTGCCTGGCTCTTCCTCGCCGCTCTGTGACCACCCTCACCTGTCCCCACTCAGTCCTGAATCGTGTCCTTTCTTTGGACACCTGCGCAGCTTCCCCCTGTTCCCTGACCGCCCAGGCCCTGGAGCCCCTTCCCCAGGCAGCTGGGGCCCGCTAACCCCTGGCCCGCTGCCCTCCAGGACAGCGCCTGTGTGACCCCTGCCCTCGCCCCCCCAGCAATATGCTCTGCCTAGCTGGACGTCTTGCAGTTAAATCAGCCCCCTTACAAGAGTTTGCAAGATGTGACTAGCGGGGTCATACTATTCAAAACCATAATCCCTTAAAAGTGAAAAACGTTGTGACGAAATGTCCCCCTTTGGCCCGCCTGGCCCGTCTGACTGTGGTCCACCCCTCACCAGGGGATCGCCTTAGCGATCTGCTGTTTATCCTTCCGGCCATTTTAAAACAGGAGCGTGAGCCTGCAACGCGGTATCCGTCCAGGTGGCTTAGCAGAGCGGTGACCTGAGAAGCTGGGCCCTCTGCGCACTCCCTTTCACTAGCTCAGGCTGGGGGCCCGCCGTGTGGAGACATGTCCGCTGAGCCCACTCCTCGGGCCGAGGTGCACGGGCCTCTCCACAGGGCTCTGGAAACGCCACCATGGCTGAGCCCGTGGACGGGGAGGCGCCAGGCGGGACTCCCTCTCTAGGATCGGTCCTGGTGAGGCTGCCCTGCAGGGGGGCTTCCACACGGCTCCCTGACAGGCTGCCCCCCGCCCTGCGCCCCTTCCCCAGCCCAGCCTGCTGCCTGACCTGGCCCGCCCTCGGAGCGCACCGAGGCACCGAGGCCCTCTCCCCTCTCCCAGGAGTGCGATGTTGAAACAGGGGCTCCCCACGGCCACAGAGTCAGGGCCCAGGTCACTGCAGTGGCCTCGAAACTGTACGACTTGGCCGGGTCCTCCTTGCTGCCTGGGACCCGTGGGCCTCCTGTCCAGGCCCCACGTTGCCGCAGGCTCTTTGCATCTGCCGCCCACGAGGGAGGTTCTTTCCTGACAAGCTTCAAGCTGCCTCTGTCCTCTGAGTGCCCCCTCAGGGCTGCCGGCCCGCTCTTGCTGAGGGACTCCCCTGCCTGGCACCCCTGCGATGACGCGCAGCTCCTGGAAGGCGGGGCTTCTGCTGGGCAGCACTGTCGCAGTGGGCCTGGTGCCCGGCGTGCCACAGTGCTCAGGAGAGACCTGCAGGACGGTGCGTGACCCCCAGCGGCGCCCCCACAGCCCACAGCAGCCCCAGGCAGGGTGACCAGCAGAGGGGCGTGGGGCTTGGCCCGTGTGCGTGAATTCTGGTGTGTGTGAGCACCTGCGTGCATGTGTATGCGTGCCTGTGTATGCGTGCATGTGTGTGCACACGGGCAGAATTCCACCAGGGCCGTGCTGGGCCCTACACTGGGGAGTGGGGAAGACCTGGGGGCTGGCTCATGGGGCGGGATCCAGGGCGGTGTCCAGGGCTGGGGGGTTGGAAGAGCAGACATACAGGCTGACCACCTCCAGCCCAGGGGGCCATGCCTGGGAGCCCTCCAGGTGCCAGGGGGTCCATTCTCCTTGCCCTTCCTGCCTTGCTCCGGGTCGAGAAATGGTGGCCCCACGACTCAGCGGGCCAGGGCCAGGGCCAGGGCCGTGGAGGCAGCTGTCAGAGACAGGAGGGCCGCCCCCGGGGCCCACATCCAGGACGGCCCCGCCCCCCACTTCTGGCTCCTGCTTCTAGACCCGGACTCCCTGAGTCAGCTCCTCCGAGGCTGGACCCAAGCTGGGGGCTGGGCGCGGGGCTCTGGGCCAGTGGTGAGGACCCTGGGGTCTGGAGGAGCCCGATGGGGAAGGTGAGGGGGGACCAGTGCCTTTCAGGGGAAGTGGCCTGCTTTCTACCTGTATAGGGCCGGGTCCTGAACTTTCCCTGGTGCTGGGGGCCTTCTGGGGGTTCAGCTGGACCTTCTCACCTCGTGGGCCTGACCACACCCTCCTAAGCCTATTCTCTCCCCGTTCGGGGGGCCCATAGCCTGTGAGCCAGAAGACCCCGGGCCCCAGGCTTCCCCACCCAGCACGGGCCCCCTCCCTGCCTCTGCTCTGCTCTCGGTGGGGGCAGCCCCAGGGGTCCGTCCCTTCCTCTCTGCCCTGCTCCCTCCTCTGAATGCCGCCCCCGCCCCAGCCTGCGTTCGGCTCACCTTCCACTGGCAACGCTGGGTCCCCGGGGGCTCTGTGCAGTCACCTGGCTATGCAGGTGCCCAGTGTGGGGCAGCCCGTGTGGCTGAGGGCCTGCTGCTGAGCCTGCGCCCCTCATCCCGAGACCCTGTCCAGGAAGTGGGTGAGGCGGTGGGGAGCTCCCTGCTCTGCTCCCAGCCCCGCCCCACCCCGGCCCCCTGGCCCACCTTCCCTCCTGCCGAGGGTGCTGTTCAGAGTGGCTCCTCTCCTGCCGGGTCCCCAGCCACGTGCTAACGTGAGACCTGGCCTCCCTGGCCTCTTTCTGTGCCTTTGTTTCTGCCTCTGCAGGGCGAGGACACAGAGGGACCAGCCAGCGTGATGGAGGCTCACACCTGCCTCCTGGCAGGGCACTGCCTCCGCCCTGTCCATCTCCAAAGCTCCAGGACCCCAGGCAGGCCCCCCGCGGCTCCTTCCCCGGGGAACTAGGCCAGTGAGAGGGCTGCCCTCACTGTCCCCACGTCCGCACACAAGCGCCCACCTCCGTCCAGCCACCTCAACTTTGGGGTGGCCGGCCCTGGTCCATAGGTGTGTGGCCCAGTGGCCAGGGCGCTGGAGGGGCCAAGGCAGGCTGACCTCGGGGTGGGTCAGAGGCTGGAGGGCTGCTTAATGGCGGGGACTCCCAGGAAGGCCCACAGTGCTCGGAAGGTGAGCGGAAGTTCAGGGAGGCCTCCACCTCGGAACTAGGCCCTGGGCTGGCCCTTGGCCCACCTGGCCTGGGCTGACCTGCGGCTGATAGAGATTCAGGCCGTCCTGCGATCCCCAACCACCCTTCCTGCTCCTGGGGCAGAGAGGAAGAGCTCCTTGGGACACGGCCTGGGGGACCCATGCTGAGCAGACTGGGCATGGCTGGAGGCCTCTGTGATGACCTGGCTCAGCCCTCGGGTGGCCCGTTACTGCCTGGGTTACAGGCCCCGTCCCTCTGTCAACCTGGGTTAAAGGTGGGCAGGCGGTGCCCACCGTGACCCCGCCCCTCTCCCTGCTGCCCTGAACCACACCGCCTGCCCCGGTCCCCGGCCACCCGGGGGCCTCCTGTGTGGGGACCAGCCGGCCCCCAGCCTGCAGACACTTCTGGCTGCCCGGTCACCCGTGCGCCAGCTTGTCCCAAACCCGAGGACACACTCAACCTTCTGACCGGCTCCACCTCCTCCCCGTCCTCTCCCCCATTCTGGAGTT
The DNA here is from genome assembly GCA_006408675.1 of Madoqua kirkii. Lineage (NCBI taxonomy): Eukaryota > Metazoa > Chordata > Mammalia > Artiodactyla > Bovidae > Madoqua > Madoqua kirkii. Next base: position 52,268 of record SJYC01101428.1, read on the forward strand.
TTCGCAGCATCAGCAGAAACCGGCCTGAAGAGAGCTCCCATGAGTCTCCACCTTTCATCTCCAGCTCCTGACCCACAGGCAACCCCTCGGCCCTCTCTGCTATCTCTTGGCTTCGCCTCGGCATTTTTGAACCCCATGCTTACATGGCTATTCCCTGCTTTTAAAGTTTCAGACATTATCTAGTGACCACTTAACCTGGAGAGATCCAGGTTTCATTTCGCAGCTCCTGCCCCCTGCCATTCCCCCATCCTCTCAACACAACTATACTGCAGTTCTAGGCTAAATATTTACTGCTTGCATTTGACATAAACATTATGCAACTTTATATCACTATGTAACGGCTATCTTCAGCCAAGTCATGTGGTCTAGGATGATAACCTTCTGTTTTCCCTCGGGTAAAACATTTTTTATGATTTGCTTAGTTTTCAACGCATCTCTCACTAGTTCATTCTTGACCTCTCTGCGAGAAGTTGTAAAGCTTCTATTCTGTTGAGAACACTAGCAATCTACCAGCCTTACTCTTTTTTCTTCTGGAAGTTTCTTCCTAGGACCCTAGAAGGATTACTCTCTAGGCCTGCTAAATGTTGTTAAGTTTCAGACATTATCTAGTGACCACTTAACCTGGAGAGATCCAGGTTTCATTTCGCAGCTCCTGCCCCCTGCCATTCCCCCATCCTCTCAACACAACTATACTGCAGTTCTAGGCTAAATATTTACTGCTTGCATTTGACATAAACATTATGCAACTTTATATCACTATGTAACGGCTATCTTCAGCCAAGTCATGTGGTCTAGGATGATAACCTTCTGTTTTCCCTCGGGTAAAACATTTTTTATGATTTGCTTAGTTTTCAACGCATCTCTCACTAGTTCATTCTTGACCTCTCTGCGAGAAGTTGTAAAGCTTCTATTCTGTTGAGAACACTAGCAATCTACCAGCCTTACTCTTTTTTCTTCTGGAAGTTTCTTCCTAGGACCCTAGAAGGATTACTCTCTAGGCCTGCTAAATGGTTGTAATGCTAGACTTTCTTCCCCTCATCTTGTTGTGGACATCCTTGGCCTCTTTTTTTTTTTTAGGGAGGGGTGTTGGAGTCCCCCGGTTCTTGAATACTGCATTTCTCCCATCTTGGTTTTCCCTTCCTTTTGCTGGAGCCTGTCCTCGAATAGCTTTCTGAGTAAAGGTATATGGCAGGCAAAGCTTCTGGCTATGCATGTCTGAAACTTTGATTTACTCTCAGATCTGTGCATTTGAGTGGGTAGAGAATCCCAGCTTGAAAATAAATTCTTTGGGGTGCTTCAGACAGTGAGGTAGACAGAGGGAAGTCACCTGAATCCTGTTGCGTGCCTCAGCCCCGCGCGCTCCAGCTCAGCTGGGACCCTGGGCTGGGAGATTTGCTGTTGTTCAGTCGCTAAGCTGTGTCCAGCTCTTTGAGACCCCATGGACGGCAGCACACCAGGCCTCCCTGTTCCTCACCATCTCTCCGAGTTTGCCCAAGTTCACGTCCATTGAATTGGTGATGCCATCCGACCGTCTCATCCTCGGCCGCCCACGTCTCCTTTTGCTGCCCAGTCTTTCCAAGCAGGGGTGGCAGAATTCTCTCTTGATTAGGCTGCCACCACCTTCATCATCTAAGCAGCAGCGGCTGGGACCAAGCCTCTTGCCGTGACTCTTGTCCGTCGTTTTGCTAGCTGTTCTCTCTGCCTCTCCGACACCCAATCCTCAAACCTCTCCACTCCACACACAGCTCAGAAACATGTAAATTAGAGCATGTCACCTCTGGGCTTAGACCTAAAAACCCACCTCCAGCTTCTGATTGAGTGAAAATAAATGCAAGCTCCCTGTGGGGGCTGTCAGGCCCCAGTCTGGCCCCTACCAGCACCCCACTGCCACCTCATCCCGCTAACCCAAGTCCCGCTTGCCCGGGAGCTGTTGGGCCCCAGGACTCCAGGCTCTCACCCCAGCCCGCAGCAGCACAGTAAAGGTCTGCTGAGTGGCTTAGTGAATGGGTGAACGAGGGAGTCCCTCTCAGCCCAAACCAGAACCGAGCAACTGCCTAAGGCCCCGGGAGTGGGGCTCAGACCCCCGCATGGCAGCCTCGGAGCCAGGAATGGGGTCGGGCAGCCCTTTCCCTGCCCCTGGGCATCTTTCCGGCTCACAGCCCACTCTTGGTCGGTTTCTGCTTCCACGCCACCTCCTTGGAGCTCACTTGCCGCCCAGCTCCCCCCCTGCTCACTTGCCGCCAATCCGCTCCGGCCAGGCCCGGGGGCCCAATCCTGCCCCCGGCCCTGCTGCGCTGTAACTTGGCGCCCCACCCCTCGGCTTGCTGACTCTGGCCCACCTCTCCCTGGGCTGAGCTTCCTGAGGAAGGGGTCTGCACGGCCTCCCCAGCACGTGGGGCCACCTCTGGCCTCCAGTCAGTGCTTGAGTCACTGAGTCAACAGATCTGGGTGGAGGCTGGGCTGGGGCCCGACACCAGAGATGCTCTGAGAGCCCCACTTCCCAGCTCCCTCTCTGCTCTGCGGCCCCCCCAACCCAGGAGGAGGCGAGGTGGGCTGGGCAAGCTCCCGCCTCCTGCTCCACGTGTCCCAGAGCCCCTTCCCCGACAGCTGCAGAGCTGTGGTGGGAGGTGGGGGGGAGACCTGCGCGAGGCGGCAGCAGGCGTGGGGGCAGGGCGCGGAGCCGGGCCTGGCACGAGCCCTCCACCGCCGCTGTCCTCCGAGTTTCCGTGACTGTCTGTGCGTTGGCCTCCCCAGCACGTGGGGCCACCTCTGGCCTCCAGTCAGTGCTTGAGTCACTGAGTCAACAGATCTGGGTGGAGGCTGGGCTGGGGCCCGACACCAGAGATGCTCTGAGAGCCCCACTTCCCAGCTCCCTCTCTGCTCTGCGGCCCCCCCAACCCAGGAGGAGGCGAGGTGGGCTGGGCAAGCTCCCGCCTCCTGCTCCACGTGTCCCAGAGCCCCTTCCCCGACAGCTGCAGAGCTGTGGTGGGAGGTGGGGGGGAGACCTGCGCGAGGCGGCAGCAGGCGTGGGGGCAGGGCGCGGAGCCGGGCCTGGCACGAGCCCTCCACCGCCGCTGTCCTCCGAGTTTCCGTGACTGTCTGTGCGTAACCGCACGGCGGTTTCCATCGGCGCTGCCAAGTGGCGGCTGCCGGGCCTGGCCTGGGTTCTGATCCCCGACAAGCCTGCTCTCTGTCAGGCAGCCCTGGGGAGCTGGGGAGCGTGATCATGGTGGGGGGGGGTTGCAAAGGGTTAAGCTGCCCTCACCACTCTGTCTCATTTCTCAAAGGCCAGGCCCTCTTTCCTTCCAAGTCACAGCTGACATGAAAAACAATAGCGCTCCCTCGGAGAGGCTCTGCTGCGGGCTGGACGGCCCCCCGCCCCCCAATAATTACTCAAGACATTGGCATGAGCCAGGCCTGGTTAGGTAACAGGCTGCTTGCTCCGGAGACTTATAACTCACAGGCAGCTACACATGGTCCCCGCAGACAACAAAATCGTTTCCAGGATGGTGGGGAGGGCGAGGCCTCGGGGAGAGGGTCTGAGGCAGGGGGTATGCTGGAGGGGCTGGGAGCAGGCCAGGTGGGGTTGGGTGCGAGGAGGGCCTCCCGGGGGCCCCAGGGGTGCAGCCTGGGGCCTGGGGAACTGGAGAAGCAATGGTGGGGAGTAGCTCCCCTGCCCCCTCCCTCCTCTGACTGCCACCCGTGCCCCAGCCCCGGAGGGTGAGCCTCCCCAGTCCAGTCTTAACTACTTGTCTGTTTACTGTCCGTGGCCCCATTGAACACGACTCCCTCAAGGGCAGGTCCACATACTTGCCCCCCCCTCCCTCCGTGTTCCCGGCGCCTAGTACATAGCAGACATTCAGAAAATATTTGTTGAAGATGACTCCTAACCCAAAGAAGGGAGCATCGCTGGTGTAGCTGCGGGCACACGGGGCGGGGCCTCCGGCAGCCGTGCCAGAGAGGTGCTGGCAAGGGGAGGACTCAGACGGCCCTGCTCCCTTCCCCCGCCGGGGCCCCTGAAAGCTCCCGCAGGAAACGCCCATTTCCCTGGAAGGACGCTGAGCCGAGCGGGTGGAGGACTCTGAGCCTGTGGGCCGCCCTTGTCGGCCTGGGTGTGCTCCCGGCAGGCAGGGTGTCGACGCCCAGCCCGCCCACCGTCCCGCTCCTGCCCGGCCTCAGCGCCGGCTTGGGAAGTGGCGCCTCCCCCGCTGCCCTCTCCGGGTTCCACTTGCTCTGTGCCATCTCTGGGCACACAGTTGACCCCTGCGGATCTGCGCTCGGCCTCAGGCCCCAGGCTGAGGTCAAGCAGGCCACTCCTGCAGCATCCCTGCACATGGACTGAGGTGCGGACGGCAGAGTCGCCGGGCAGCACTCCAGCCAGGCCCCTCTCTGGGTAGAGCCCACGTCTGTCAATCAACACCCAGCCACTCCTGCCCTGAACGACCCCCTCCTCCTCCTCCCAGGCCACCAGGATTTATGGGGCACCTCCTGTGCTCTGGCACAGGGGCCTGGTGGCCCAGGCTAGAGCCCAATCAGGTCAGCACAGGGCCTGGTAGGCTCAGAGGGGACACAGTGATAGCATGGACTCAGGCCCGGTGAGGAGCCCCATAGCCCTGCATGGCCGCACCCGCTGGGACGTCCCTGGCCGGGTTCCCATCCTCTCTGCAGTCACCACGGCCCAGCTTCTGGGCGCCCCACGTTCCTCTGCAGGAACTCTTCGTGGTGACCTCACCCTTCAGATGCCACCTCCTGGCAGTCCTCTCAGCTCGCCAACACCTCCTTGGAGCCTCACACCCCAACTGCAAGCAAGTCCCCCCTCCTCAAGATGTCTCAGACACACGTCACCTCCTCCTCCGACGCCATGTTCTCTGCTAGGAACCACCTCGCTGAGCCCCTCACCACTGTGAGGCCAAACCTGAGCTGGGGGGATCTTCTCTGAGGACACCCCACTCCCACCCCATATCCAACCTGTCCCTGAGCCTGAGGACTTAACCCCCGGCACAACTCCCGCAGCGTCTTTCTTTCCACCCGGTGGCTCTCCCCCGCCTCTCCCTCAGGGCTCCGGCCGTGGCCCCTCAACGCTCTCCCTATCTGCTCCGACTGCCCTGCCATCGTCTCACGTGTTCTCTTGTGAGAAGTGCCTATTACGAGTGTGTGCGCATGTGAGACTGGCTGGGTGGGTAATGTGAGTGAAACCCAAGCGATGCACTTGCCATATAGCTTCAGTTCAGTTCAGCTGTTCATCGTGTCCGACTCTTCGTGACCCCATGGACCACAGCATGCCAGGCCTCCCTGTTCATTACCAGCTCCCAGAGCTTGCTCAAACTCACGCCCACTGAGTCGGTGATGCCAAGCAACCATCCAACTGTATAGCTTATAATGAAAATGAGCCGGTCAAGGACTTCCCTTGAAGTGGTGCCCCAGAGGCTAAGCCCCTGTGCTCTTTATGCAGGACACCGAGGCTTGATCCCTGGCCAGGGAACTAGATCCCGTATGCTGCAAGAGTTCACAAGTTGTAACTAAAGACCCCACACGCCGCCACAAAGATCAAAGACCCTGCATGCCACCACTAAGACCTGGCGTGGCCAGATAAATAAATGGATATTAAAGAAGGAAAAGAACTGTTCAGATCAGTTTGCACACCTGTCCCATCCATGGGGCAGCTACTTTTAAGCCTTCCCGTCGGCAATTCCCTTATCTATCTGCCTTGAGGAACACACATTATCGTTGTCATATTATTTCGTGGCTTTGCCATCGTCTCACGTGTTCTCTTGTGAGAAGTGCCTATTACGAGTGTGTGCGCATGTGAGACTGGCTGGGTGGGTAATGTGAGTGAAACCCAAGCGATGCACTTGCCATATAGCTTCAGTTCAGTTCAGCTGTTCATCGTGTCCGACTCTTCGTGACCCCATGGACCACAGCATGCCAGGCCTCCCTGTTCATTACCAGCTCCCAGAGCTTGCTCAAACTCACGCCCACTGAGTCGGTGATGCCAAGCAACCATCCAACTGTATAGCTTATAATGAAAATGAGCCGGTCAAGGACTTCCCTTGAAGTGGTGCCCCAGAGGCTAAGCCCCTGTGCTCTTTATGCAGGACACCGAGGCTTGATCCCTGGCCAGGGAACTAGATCCCGTATGCTGCAAGAGTTCACAAGTTGTAACTAAAGACCCCACACGCCGCCACAAAGATCAAAGACCCTGCATGCCACCACTAAGACCTGGCGTGGCCAGATAAATAAATGGATATTAAAGAAGGAAAAGAACTGTTCAGATCAGTTTGCACACCTGTCCCATCCATGGGGCAGCTACTTTTAAGCCTTCCCGTCGGCAATTCCCTTATCTATCTGCCTTGAGGAACACACATTATCGTTGTCATATTATTTCGTGGCTTATTATTGCCGTATTGTTTCTTGATCTGCCCACTTCAGACATCTTTTGTATAGCTCCCTCTCTGGAGGGTGAGAATTGAGCCTGCTCAAGGGAGAAGGCAATGGCAACCCACTCCAGTACTCTTGCCTGGAGAATCCCATGGACAGAGGAGCCTGGTAGGCTGCAGTCTATGGGATCTCGAAGAGTCAGACAGGACTGAGCGACTTCACTTTCACTTTTCACTTTCGTGCATTGGAGAAGGAAATTGCAACCCACTCCAGTGTTCTTGCCTGGAGAATCCCAGGGACAGAGGAGCCTGTTGGGCTGCCGTCTATGGGGTCGCACAGAGTCAGACACAACTGAAGTGACTTAGCAGCAGCAGCAGTAGCAGCAAGGCACCGGTTATGTGTCCCCTCCCTCTCCTTCCCCAGGCTTGCTTCACCATTATCGTGACTCAGTCCACAACGCCATCTGGGCCCAGTGTTCAGTCCCCTTGGCGCCATAATTCTACCCCTGTTTCCTAGCAGCACCTTCCTTGAGGTGACCGCTGGCAGTTTCAGAAGCACTTGGTACCAGGTTTGATTTTGAACCTACCCTGCCTCCCTTGTCTTTCTCTGTCTTCATTTGCTCCCACACTTTGCTGGACCACCTTCTCCATAACTTTCTAGGAAAAGGTACGGAAAGTAAACTTCACAAGCTCCTGTGTGTTTTCAGACATGCTTGCATGGACTCCTTGCGCTTGAGAGATACTTTGGCTGGGTATAGAACTGTTCTTTCCTTTGGAAGGCTGGAGGCATCTTTGTAAGTCTTCTCTACTGAAAACCAACCTGTTCTGAAGCCCAGGGACAGGGGAGCCTGGTAGGCTGCCATCTACGGGGTCACACAGAGTTGGACACGACTAAAGCGACTTAGCAGCAGCAGTAGCAGCTGAAGCCCTTGATGGGGCAGGTCCCTAGTTACTTCTTTGGGAAGATTCTGGAGGACAGGACATGGTGGCCGCGCTTTTAGTCCAGGTTCTCCATGGGCTCCCCCCTCACTGCTCCTTCCTCTCCTCAGCCGCCTCTCGCCTCCCTTTCTGGAACATCCAGGCATTGGATGTTGAATCTCCTTGGACTGAGTCTCCATGCTTCTTGGCCGTTCCTCCTGTTTTCCATCTCTCTGTCTTTATTCCACTTTCTGGGAGAGTTACTCCAATCTTTTTCTGTGTGCCTTTTTTTATTTTTTTTTAATTCAGCAGCATATTTTACATTTTCAAGAGCTCTTTCTGGTTCTCTAATTGTTGCTGTTTGTTTCACAGCACCCTGTTCTGGCTTAATGATTACATTATCCTCTTGAATTTCAGAGTGACCTTACAGACGCAACATTTTTCATAGAGCCCCACTGCCTAATGTCCTCGGGGTGCCCCACTGCGCTCACCCTGAGTGTCCCTCCTCCGCTCCTGCCTCTCTCTCCATCCTCCCTCACCCTGCCTCTGTGCTCAGCCCTCTACATCCTCGCAGATGCACACGGCAGGCCTGATCCTTGCTGCCTTGGGGTCTTTGCACGTGTGGCTCTTTGTCTGGAAGGCTCTTCCATCCCTCTGCTTAGCTGAGCCAATCTCCACTCATGCTTCCTCAGACGACCTCAGTCACGCCCTGGGCAGCACCACAGCCCGCTCCGTGCGTCTTTAGCCCTGCTCGTAGCGCTCAGCACGAGCGCTCCCGTTTTCCCGCTTTCACTGAGACATAATTGACATGTTGCAGTTCGGTCGCGCAGTTGGGTCTGACTCTGCGACCCCATGGACTGCAGCACGCCAGGCTTCCCCGTCCTCCACTCTCTCTTGGAGCTTGCTCAGACTCATGTCCACCAAGCTGGTGATGCCAGCCACCCACCTCACCCTCTGTGCGGTGTCAGTCCCCGCCCCGCCTCCTACAGCCTAACCTGCGCGAGGGGGGGTCTGGCGTCGCCTCCTCTGCTGCCTCCCAGGGCTCGGCCCTTGTGTCAGTCCAAGCTCTCTCTAACAAGCTACCTAGCGGCACAAGCCATATTCTCTACGGCTCTGGAGGTCAGCAGCCTCACTGGTTGAAAGTCAAGGTGTCGTGAGGCCTGCATTCCCTGCGGAGGATCCAGAAGGGAATGCTCCTGGCCTTCTGCCGCTTCTAGAGGTGCCTGCATCCCTGACTGTGGCCCGTGCGTCTACTTCCGAAGCAGCACGTGGCATCTTTTCTCTCTGACCTCTGCTTCTGTTGTCTCGGCCCCTTCTCTGACTCTGACCCTCTGCTCTCCCTCTCATAAGGACCCTTGCCATGACATCGGGCCCACCTGGATAATCCAGGGTGATTCCCCACCTCAAGACCCTTCACTTAGCTGCATCTTCAAAATCCCTTTTGCTGCGTGAGGTCACAGGTTCACAGGCTCGGGCACCAGGACAGGGGCATCTTTGGGGGCTGTGGCGTGGCCTCAGTGTGCTATATGCTTGCCGAGCAGGGACACTGTTCCAGAGCTGGACAACTGGTCTCCTGGCGGGGGGCTTAAAGGGACAGACACCTCAAGGACCAGGCAGGTAAGGGGAAGGTGACCCTGGCAAAGATATGAAGGAGAACAAGTGGGCGGAGCCTCTGAGCAGCCCCAAGGACTTCGAGGGGACCACACCAGGACCCCTGTCAAAGCTCCAGGAGCTGCCATGAGAAGTCTAGAACCTCAACAAGGGCAGAGGACACTGTGGTGCCCGGGGCTGCATGGGCTCTTTCCCAGGCACTCCTCTTTGGCATCCCCTGCCTGCCTCTGCCCCAGCTCAGGCCCGGTGCATGCCCATCCCACCTGAGCCCACCCGGCCATCCCCCAGGTTCCCAGCTCCCACAGTCAGAGCCACAACTCACATCACACAGCAGCCTCGCCTGAAACCTGGCCAGAGCCGTCCCTGGGCTGGCTTGAAGACCCAAGGGGTGGGGTCCTCACCCAGCCCCCCTTGCTTCACCTGGCCAGGCCCTTGGTCCGCTTTCTGTCCTCACGCACCACACTGCTGCCCTGCCGTGCCGTGCCCTCTGCCCCTGGTACCACACAGCTGGGAGGTGGAGGAGGCCCAAGCTCCAAAGCTCCCCTGACCTTCAGGGCCTCACCCCTGAGACAAGGGTCATCAGATGCTCGCGGGGTCTGACCCCAGCCCCATGGGGCCCGGACCCTCAATGCAGGTGAGCTCACAGCCCAGGAGGCAGCCTTGGGGGCTCTGCATAGATGCGTGGTCCTTGGAGAAATACAAAGGGATGTCTGCAGGAGGAATGGGCCTCAGGATCGACTGCTGGCACGGCAAGAAGAAGCCTCCAGGGATGGGACGATGACCAGGGCCAGCGGCGGGGAGCAGGGTGTGGAAGCTGAGTCAGGGGGTGTCCTCGTGGCTCAGTGCCATCAGAAAGAGAGAAGTGAGGGACTTAGGGAAGGCCAGGGGATCCAGAGCCGGGAGACCTCAGGACTGATGGAGAGGCAAGCCACAGGGAGAGGAAGGGGAGTGGGGTGGGCGGAGGCGAGTGGACGTGTCCAGAGTGCAGACAGGAAAAAGTCAAGCAAGACCCAGAAACAAAGAAATCCACGACGCCGTTGGCAATTATGCATCCTTCTCTCAGAAGCTGACAAATCACAGCGGGAGCAGTGAGCAAAGGAGATAAGGATGAGGAGGAAGTGACGACTCAGCTAACAGCAGGGCCCTGCTGCCTCCTCGCACTCAGAGGAAGCTCTCAAGAATGACCTTGCTGGGCCCTGAAGGAAAGGTCCGTAAGGCCGAAAAGCCTACACCTTAACATGGAACTGGAAATGAGTAACCAAAAGAGAGCAACAAGAGTGATACATCCGGAAGTTTAAAAATATGTTTCAAAATAATTCTTTGGTTAAAGAGAAATTAAAATAAAACGGAAGTTAAGTTCATTTAGAATAGATTCGCAGTGAATGTATAACATAACAAAACATGTGGGATGCTGCCAAAAGGATATTCAGAGGAATATTTACTGCAGTTTTTAAAAATCAGGAACTTTGAAAACAAATAGGCTAAGCTTTCAAGTGGAGAGGCTAGAAAAAGAACATCAAAATAAATACAAGGAAAGAATAAGAGAAGATAAAGGAGGATATTAACAATTCTTTTTGAAAATAAAAAAATAAAATTGATCAATAAAACCAACTACTGGTGTTTTGAAGAGTCACTAGGCAGATAAACTTTGAGTAAGAAAAGTAACAAAGTGTCAGGGATGAAAGGGAGTAACAGCTACACGCAGAGGGTGAGCTGAGTAATCATGCCATGATGGCACATTATTTTATGTCCCTAAAACCACAAACTCAACATGATGAATGATTTTCAAGAAGAAAATCATCCAAAGTGTCTTTGCTGTTGTTCAGTCACTAAATTGTGTCTGACTCTTTGCAAGCCCACGGACGGCAGCACGCCAGGCTTCCCTGTCCTTCTCTATCTCCTGGAGTTTGCTCAAATTCATGTCCGTTGAGTTGGTGATGCCATCCAACCATCTCACCCTCTATCATCCTCTTCTCCTTTTCTTCCAACCTTTCCTAGCCTCAGGGTCTTTTCCAAAGACTCAGCTCTTCGCATCAGGGGGCCAAAGTATTGGAGCTTCAGCTTCAACATCAGTCCTTCCAATGAACATTCAGGCTAGACTGGTATCATTTCCTCGCAGTGCAAGTGACTCTCAAGAGTCTTCTCCAACACCACAATTTGAAAGCATCAGTTCTTTGGCGCTCAGCCTTCTTCATGGCCCAACTCTCACATCCATACATGACAATTGGAAAAACCATAGCTTTGACTACGGACCTTTGTTGGGAAAGTGATGCCTTTGCTTAATACGCTCTCTAGGTTTGTCATAGCTTCCCTTCATGGATGCAGCCTTGTTGTGGTGAAAGGGCTTGTATATCTCAGTGAAGCTATGAGCTGTGCCGTGCAGGGCCATCAAGGACAGACCGGTGATGGTGGAGAGTTCTGAGAAAACGTGGGCCGCTAAAGGAAGAAATGGCAAACCACTGTAGCATTCTTGCCATGAGAACCCCATGAACAGTATAACAAGACTAAGTGGCTTATGAAATAGAAAATCCCAATACACAGAAACCCACTGGGGAAACTGAAACGATCGTCGCCTCCCGTCCTCAAGGTTCTAGGCCCAGTGTTCTGGCCTGTTTTTACCATGTTTTCAAGGAGCGGATGACATCCATCCCACACGAAGAGTTCCAGTCATAGGCACAGATGGAACACTGCCCAACTTACAAAATAGAACCAGGCACCAAAACCGGGTAAGGAAGTACAAGAAAATTCTAGGCCAGAGGTCTTCCCCGGGGCTGTAGTCACTAAGATTCTGTGCGCCCAACTCAGGGGGCCCAGGCTCGACCCCTTGTCAGGGAACTTGAGCCCACGTACCGCAACAAAGATCGAAGGCCCCGAGTCCATAGGAGGACCCGGCCCAGCCAGATAAGTGAATCAGTGTCACGGAAAAGCCTCCTTGCTTCTTCCACCATGGGAAGTGGCCTTGGGATGGAAGGGTGGGCAGGGGCGGACAGGCCAGTGTACAGAGTGTGGGCGGAGGGAGGCGAGGCAGCCAGAGCCTTCAGGCTGACGGGCCCAGGGAGCCCCAGGAGCAGGAGGCACGGGGTGCGGGTGTCCCCTAGCTGAACCACCCAGCTGAACTGGCATTTGCACGAGCCCAGTTTCAGGGGACACAGACCCAGGGTTCAGGCAAGAGAAGGCCGGAACGTGTCCCTGGGAGCCCTGCCCAACGCCTTCGCCGCGCACCGTGTCCCGAGCCTGTGCTGGCCCAGCAGGACCCACACTGTGCCCGGCTCGCCCGAGCAGCGTGCCCGCCACAGCAGCAGCCCCGCGGGGCCATCTGGGCAGCTCTCGGGAGAGACGGCAGAGTCAGGCTGGAGCCCTGAGGTCAGGCCGCAGCCTCATGCCCACCCCTGGCTTTCCACCTGCCCTGCGCTCTGCCTGCTCTTTGCGAGGCTGGCTCCTTCTCGTCGCTGGTCTCAGCTCCACACAGACCCCCTCCCGGCCCCTTTTGGAGACCTCATCACGGCCCCTGTGCTCTGTCTTTCATGGAACTTCGCGCGTAAAGTCATCTTTTTTTAAAAATTTGTTTGTTTGGTTGCGTGATTACTATCTGTCCTCCCCAACAGATGACGCCCCTTGGGAACCGGGACCTCTGCCATCGAGCCCACCCCTGACACACACAGCGCACAGTGAGAGCTTGTTGAATGGGTGAGTGAGCCAGTGAAGGCCGGCGGGGACACCGCCAGGGAACGCTCCCTGGGGAGACGCTGAGTGGACTCTCCAAAGGCGTGGGACCCTTCCAGGCTGGAACGGGGAGCATGTGGGGTGGGAGTCCTGTGTGGCTGGGGCAGGGACTGGCCACTCTGCTGGACACTGGGCCAGCCCTCTCGGGCCACCTGCCTCCCCACATGGTTTGCCACCCCCCACCCCTGCATTCTGCGGGGCGGGTGGATGAGCGGCCGGGCCAGGCTGTCTCCCCGGCAGTTGTGGGAGCACCTGTTGGGGAGGGTGTCACGGGGGCCCATGCTGGCAGCTGAGAGCGGGCCCGCCCGGGGCTGGGGGAGGGCCCGGGTCATCAGACTGGGGCTGGGGGCCCGGGCAGCTGGTGCCTGGGACCTGTGGGCCCGACAGGTGGGCCGGGGGGCTCAGCAGCTGGGCTGGCAACAACTGGAGGCAGGGTGGGGGCATCCCGGGGGCAGATCCGGCCCCCGGCCCGTGTGTGCCC